>QVOB01017268.1:0-11153 GCA_014839585.1 Pseudomyrmex concolor | reverse complement strand
GCGCGCCGACCGGGGTCTGAGATTGCAACGCGAGCGAACGTTATATGCCAGCGTTAATGCCGCTAATGCGATGCGGTGCACACACGAGAATCGTAATACGTTTTAATGTTCGTTCCGCGCGCGCTTTAACGCTCGGTGGCATCTCTTGGCTGAAAAATTCCGTTTTACGCGATGTTCGCCTCATTACGCGAGTCGCTACGTTACACACATAACGTCCTCGGTCACGCGCCATCATCTCTATTTTATCAGCACTTGGCAAAAGTCGCTGATTAAAAGTAATATCATATAACGTTCGATATCAGTAAAAGAAAGATGTGTGCGTTTAATTTATAAACGTCTTGTGATATATAGGTACGTATGGAAAGTTGGATAATGTGAATCTTATTAAGGACTTATGGTCTTTTCCAATCTCGCGGCTGAGCGCGCATGCTGTCAGGAGTCTTTTAATAGTTGCCGTAATGGAAAAGAAAATTGACGGGCGGGAAAAATATTACCGGTGGACGCCGTGGAGCTCGTCTCGATGTAACGCGTGCAATATCGACTCGATAGAGAACTAGAGACGAGGAGAGGATACAGAAAAAAAAACGCGACGCTGAATGGACGGGATTGAGTATCACTGGCCGCCGCGACGCTCGTAATTAGATTCAATTGTCTCGCGTTAAATCAGTGACTGCCGCGCCGCGCTGCCGACTTCCTCCCTCCCCATTCCGCATGTCTGTCCACCGTCGTCCTCTCTGCTTCTCTACGAGACGACGCGACTCATTGAAATAACTCGGCCGTGTGGTTACGCCGCATGTTACTTTACGTATACGGAAAATCAAACTCGCGCGTTCGGAAACTTGAAAGAAAGTTCCGCGTGCCGGAAAGACGTGCCGCGATTCCTCGTCGCGTTCTTTGTTGAGAAACTCGATTCCGCCCGCTCGCCAATCGCATTGTTTTTTTTGTTTTTGTTTTTGTTTTTGCGTAAATAACACAGAAACGTTCCCATCAGTTGCGAGCTATACCTACGTATCTCTTTCTCACGAGTGTCACTCGTACACAAAACAATATCTCGTTAAGGAATAATTAAAGTTTTGATATTAAAATACATTCACAACGAAATCGGAAAAAATATAATGGCATACAAAAAGAAACGACGCGTTTAAAAAACTCGCCGAACAGCAAATATAATTTCTCTCTGTAAAATAAACTTAAAAAAAAAAGAAAAAAAAAAAAAAAACTAAAACTATACCAATTGTCGATGCTTCATGCGGGTCATTTAAGAGCCCACGTCTTTGCCGGAGAAGAAAATTCTTTTCTACGGCAATTTAACGGAAATCAGCGTTAACGATCCGAATTGAAGTCATCAGGAGAAACGCTGGACGAAAGCGGGATGAAAGAGAAGGTAAGAGGGGAAGAGAGGGGACTGGAATCGATCCGGCCACGACGACGACGTGCGGCGTCGAATATGCCGTTTCATTCGAATCTCCTAAGCGGAATTAATAAGAGAGCGAATTAATAACGAAACATACCCTCCGCGTAGCAACTCCATCTCCCTTCACTTCTCTTCTCGCTCTTCTCGCCCCCGTGTTTCCGCCGGGCTTAATCTCTTTACGCGAGGCAGCCACTCGCTCCTACAAAAGCGAAGACTTTTACTGCGCGAAAACTCACCGCCGAGTTTAATGAAAATAGTTCTTACGTTTTTACCTGCGGATCTCGGTTGGGTAATCGGCGAAAGGTCGCGGGGCAAGCGAGCGACTTACGCTTCTTAACGAACATTCTAATTAAGCGAGTCTTTTATTAGCCGCCGCACTTCTCTCTCTCTCTCTCTCTCTCTCTCTCTCTCATGCGATACTTGGCGGAAAAGTATCGGTATCCGCTAGATCGAACGGTATTCTAAGACGTAAGTGGAAAAAGTGTCAGAGATAGTTCATAACACGTAGCTTTGATTAAGCGCGCCGTTTATGTTCCGCCGCGCCGTAGATACAGGCGTGTCTTGTGTTTGCATCAGTTACAAAAACGGTACTTCCCGAGATGTGTTATCGCGCTATTCCCTTCCTCTCTCTCTCTCTCTCTCTCAAATGTAGTTGTTGTATCGATGATACTATCGACCACGTGTAGTTTCGTGAGAATATTCTATAACAATGTTTTTCGAGATCGGAGAAAATTGCAAATTGTTTCTTCATAAATTACTTCTCTTTACACATATTTTAATACTGAAGTGGTGTCTCGAGATTTTACATAGTGATAAATCAATTCGTTACGTCCTCGCTTCGCTCTTCACGTTACCTACCCGCTCTTTCCTGACAACGCGAAATTAGCACGTATTTCAGTCTCATCCGGGATCGCCCTGGAGGAGCGCAAAAAGGAGGCCAGCCGAAGGAAAAGGACACTACTAACGGCTGCAGCGAAATTTCCATAATTCCAGCTTACAGAAAACGACAGGTTTTAGCGTTGATGTTCAGTTTGTACCGGGTGTATTATTTTAAGTGGCTCTGTCTGTATAATTCAAGACCTGCGGTGCAGGCGAGAGATGAAAGACAAGGAGGAGGCGCGGGGGTTTGAAGAGGAATACGGGGGAAGGGACCGAATGAGAGAGATAGACAGAGACAGGCGCGAGAAGCGAGATAGAGAAGAATGACGCGAGAGTGTGGGAGAAGGTCGACGCGGTAATGGCATCGTCGTGTCGCCAGCCTCAAGCTTCAGTGATCCTCAATCGCGCGAATTCGCTTGCCGGATGCGCGCCATATGAAGGCGCTTTGCGCCCGCCGCGTCGAAGTAAAATCCTGCGAGCGAAGGTTGTTTTGCGAGGTGGTAGTAAACATTGCGCTCTCCCTACGACCTAGCGCAGCCAAACGCTCCAAATTAATAAACGACCGTACATACATATACGCGATCTTGTTAAAATAAACACGCCACATGGCGCGTTCGCACAAGATGTTTCGAGATCGACCAGTTCTTGTGCGGTCGTCTTCTCCGACATACTACCCAGACACCAGCCTTTTCCACGTCTAATTGTCCATGTTTCACTTTGTATCCTGATCCTACCGCCTCATTAAATCGGGGCGATTAAAGCCGATGAGAGCCGGCAAAGCCTCGCGTAGTTCTGTTCTGACGGAAGAAGAATGCGTCATTTTTATATACGTGTTTTTCTTTAACTTCTAACGGGAATTAATCAAATTAAAAGTGTGTCATAATGCAAAAGTTTTATATATTTATTTATTTATTTATTTATTTGAATAATTCCACTCACATATCGTCGCGCAAAAAAGTTCTCTTCCGAAACTTAATATCATGTTTTTTAATAGAAGTTTCTGGTGAGCTTTTTCTTTTAACTTGAAATCCAAATATGTTTTAGTGTAGACACAGTGAATTCGAATAAAATCCGATAAAATTCGGGTTCCAGGATTGGACGGCATTACACAGCGAACGCGGATGAGAGAAATCGAGTACGTGAATCGTTCCGTGGAACCGCTTAGTCGCTCTTCCCCGATACCGCGGCGATGGTTAATTCAACAGAATTTACCGACGTTTGTGCGCGGGCTGAATAGCGTATAAATTTTACCGAGCGAGACGCATTACTTTCTATTGTGCTGTGTTGCGCGGTCGTCCTTGCGATACAAAAATCTCGCTCGACCTTTCACGATGATTGTCTCGTTTTGGTTGGCGCGCATATTGTCAACTTAATGAACGGAATGCAATTGCGGCATTGCGTGTGTGAACGGTAATTATATATTATTTAAATAAAATTGCTCAATCTCTTTCATTTATTGAATTCATTTCAATTTTCTGAGAAATATTTTTAAAAAATATTTCGTAGCGATTTTGATATCACAGATGTATAAACTTATTATTTTTTTAAATATAAAACAATATTCAAAATAAGTAAAAAATATTTAATTTATGTATGTGATATTTTAAAATGCTTTTCCTACCATCTGAAACGATTAAAGAAAATTTGACAAAGTTAAAGCGTGCGCACATATATTATAGTGTCTAATGACAAGCTCATCAAGTTTATCGTTCACATCACGCTTCGTCGCTTATCGCTCATTAACGTGCGCACGATCTTTATCTCGTCGGCAACAAAGCTTTGCGGGAACGAAGGCGGAATTCGAAAAATCCAGAACCCGCAACGGCAGTTGGGCGAGTGTATTTAGCGATAACTGCTGCGATATTTAAGGAACGATCGGATCGCCGCTGATGACGCCCCCGCTAATGCGAGAGACGATAAAGAGAGAAGGTCGGCGAAAGGGGGGACAGTTCTGGTAGCGAATGGGAGGGGGACGAGGGCCGATAGACGTAGGCGCCGTCCAAGTTGCGCCGTTGATTGCACCACAAAGGGTGCAATTATGCGGCCCTTCAGCAATCACCGCGCATTCTGCCCGCCATTTGACCCTCCGGCTTCCCCCCTGC
The DNA here is from genome assembly GCA_014839585.1 of Pseudomyrmex concolor. NCBI lineage: Eukaryota > Metazoa > Arthropoda > Insecta > Hymenoptera > Formicidae > Pseudomyrmex > Pseudomyrmex concolor. Next base: position 6,758 of record QVOB01017268.1, on the reverse strand, counting down.
CGTCCTTTCTCTGTCTATCCCTCGAGCTCCCAACCAACCCGATTTTGTCCCGCGCGAGATATATCGCCTCCAAGAACCGGGGGGGAGCTATCGTGTCTTTTTATTTAAATGCACCCCGTCGACGTGTCGACGTGCACCGGTCGACCTGAATGCAATCCGCGGCGTCGATGCGATTTAACTCATGTCGGCAGTGACGCCAAGAAATCTGTTAATGAGCGATTGTCGCGTTTACGAGATCTGGATAAAAGGCATGCCAAGCTGAAAATTGGGCCGCGCACTGTGGGGCCTAGAATTATCGCGCTTTCTTTCGCCTGCGGCTTTCAGGCGCGATTTTCAGTCGATTTTCCCTTTTAATAAAAATTGGATCAGCGTTTAGTCTTCCCTCTTTTAGATTATTTTTTACATTTTTCACATTAAAATTAAAATTACATATACACGATGAAAGTGTAAAGTTTTAAGTTGTTTTTGTATTACAGACGTTTGAATGTCTGAACGATTTAAACACTTTTTTAATTCCTCAGCACTTTTTTAACTTTATTTTTCTTACGAAATACCGGAATATATTTATATTATATTGTTTTATATTTTTATTTGTTTACAATTTAACTTTGCTTGTGTTGCATATATTTTACATGTGTGTATATTGTCCGTATAAACATGTACACGATAGATTTTAAAACTTTCTACTTTCGCAAATATACTTGTAAGAGCGTGTTAAAATTTTTTTGTTGTGTGCACGTACGACAGAATATTCGTCGCTATTACAGCAACGCGATGACTTTCGACTTTTAGCTAGCGTGCAAGGCCAGGCGTGTAAATGTCGAAATGCAAGAAGAAAGCGAAAACAGACCGTGAGAAAGAAAACAAGAGGTCGGGAACGAGGAGGAGATACCGCGAGAGAGATATGTTCCAGATGTGCCTTTCTGCTTTCTCAGCAAGTTCAGAGTCAAGTTGCCAGACCGCGGCTTCACGGCATGACCGCGCCGTAGACAGGAAGTGCCGCATTAAAGTAGTTAATCCGCACGCTTTCGTGCCTCTCCTCGTCGTTGCGTCGTCGCTCGGCCGCATTATTTCAATCCATAATTCGAATATCGTTAATCCATGTTAATCGAAATCTTTTGCAAGATTTTCAGCGCTTTCTTACAAAAACAATTTTGCGTGAAAAATAAAATTAGTTTTTGTCAGCTTTACAAAAACGAGTTTGATGTTAAAAAATAAGTCTTGGAATATAATCCCATGTTGTTCTTCGAGATTATCGCAATTATAGTCGTTACTTCTCGAACGTTTGACAGAAGGAAATTTAGAAATTTTCTCAGCTGTTGGACCAGATACGATGCGCGTGAGGCTAACGCAATGAGTCGTCATAAGAATATCGAAAGGCGAGACGTTTCACAATAATAACGCGCGCGCGCGCGAACCAAAGGGACAGTAGATACGGGACGATGAAACCGCGGTTTAAAGTAAATTTTGAAAACGACTTCGACGGTCCTCGACGGAAATCTTTCCCTGCGGTCCGCTTCCGTAATCCGAGGACATTAATTTGTCGGCGGCGGTAAACTTACGAGCGCCAGCCGTAACGCTTCTTCCCAAGGGAGTTTTTGTATTTTCTTAGGTTATCCTCCGGGAGTCTCACGACGGAGCAAGACGGCTTTACGTTCGTGACAAAATTTTTTTATTTACTTTACACGTTCTGACAAAATTTTACGGCTCCGTATCGTGTACGTATCTGAACATATTGTTTCGAACACTGTGTTTTTATCATATCAAAAGTCGCATTTGAATGTTTATTACTATTATTATTATCTCTTACACTGCAAACCAGAGTCATTCGTGTCCGCGCGAAATCTTTTGAGGATGAAGGGATCCAATCCCGCTCTCAAAAAGTTGTATAAGACGGGAATGTAACGGCCAAATTTCAGATCTCCAGTACAACTTTGACAACCACAGTGACAAAACAAAATTAAACAAAAAACAAAAACAATCCAAAATCCAAAATATTTAATAAAATGCAATAGCATAATTTTTTTTTATGAAAGCAATCTTTATCTTTAATTTAAGCATTTTTTTCAATTTCTTGGTAAGTTACGATTTTTGAAACAAAACTACATTTCGAGTTACTTCATTTATATTAAAGAATTATTTAAACAAATTAATTTTTTCAAAAATGTTTTGATTGATCCGTAAAGTAGAAGGTTTAAAAGGATACTAGACCTGTCCGTTATTACCAATCGTACGAGTAATTAGTAGTTTAGATTTATTTTCGTATGTACTGCTTGGACAGATAAACAATTTTCCAAAATAAAAGAAAATAGTCAAAGAAATCTCTGTCGGATCTCAATTTTTTAAAAATTTAACAAATTTGTTTTTGCAGTTACTGTTATCTCGATATAATGTTATATTATATTTATAGTTCAAAAGTTAAAACATGAAAAAGAACAACAGACAAAGATAGAAATACTATCCAAGAATGTAATAAGATCATCAGATTATAATTTAGAAACCTACAATAAACAAAAGATCTAAACTACGTTTAAATCTATTGTAACATAACCTATTTTTACATATGTACGTATGTCCTTGTTTCTCTAACGACACTCTATGGTTGATGTCACTTGTATCGGTAACAGTAGTCACGATGTATGGCGCTTTAGGACCCTCTTAAGAAGACGCTGAACCGTCCTTTTATCAGCTTACTATGAATACAGTCTTCGGATTTTTGTCGTGCTTACTGCAAATTAGAAAACGGTTCTCCAATGTCAAAGAAAATAGTCTAAAAACTCACTTCAGGAAATAAATGTTTCCGAAACAAAAAAATTTGTTATCAAGAAAATTGTATTCTTGATGACAAATTTTTTTATTAAGCTAACCTAAACTTTAAATCTAAAATGTTTTTGTTTCAGAAAAATTTATTACCTAAGTCTTTAGACTATTTTCTTTTAATTTGGAGAACTGTTTTCTAATTTGTGCAATAAGTACGACAAAAATCTAAAAACTATAATTCCTAGTAGGATGATAAAACAGGACAGTTCAGCATTTTTCTTAAAGATACTACGTAAATTTTTTCAGAATTTTCCTTCCTATAACTTTAACATAGAGAAAAGTACAGTGGGACGTAAACGATCCTGATTTGCGGATAAAAGATGCCAAAAAACCTTTGCAGTTTGAATGTTATTATTACTACATAGTACAATTAATGTAATGTGAATATGGAATCTCTTTCTCTCTCTCTCTCTCTCTCTCTCTTTCTCTCTCTCTCTTCCTATTAGGAATTTTAGTCGTCTGTCTCCGCAGAAGCTTGTCTAAGTTTGCGCATGCATTATGCTATCGGTAAGATAATATTGTGCGCGCCGGTAATGTTGCCATAATTATGGTAATTCTATTGCGTTTATTATCGTCTGATCATAAGCGTCATTATGCTTCGCAGCAACCTCAAGATACGTACAATCCGAAGCCGTTAAAACACCAGATGCAAACGTTTGCAGAACGCTTGATTAACATAAACGAAGATTTTGTGGTAAGCGAGTGTTAGCGATTAAATGTGTGCACTTGTGCGCGCGCATGCCGCGTACCGTGGGACAAAGTTTTTTAACGGTAGCTAAAAATAAAACTTGATCAAATCTCGGGTTCACATAATTGAGTTCGTGGATTTCCCTCTCTCGTTGAAGAAATTTGTATATCAAGTAAAAGAACAGCTGCAAATATTCAGCTATAAAAAAACCAATGTATTAAGTTATTAAATACATGAAACGTACAACTCTGTCTTTTTTCCAGTAGCTTATTCAGGATTATTGTTTTTGTAATGAAAACCGCATCATTTTGTAAGCAAACCAAGAAAAAAAATAATACAAGGTACAATTGCAAACTTATAAGTTTTGCAAACAATCGAATCCTCAATTTTATCTTAACTTGTTCTCTTATCTAATTCGTATTAAATTCGTATTAAACATAGACAAGATATATTACCGCGTCTGACAAACACGAATAACCAATCGATAACAACAAAAGTTAAGTTCTCAGACCAAGAAAGAGAGAGAGAGAGACTCAAATAAGGAAAAGAATCGGCGTGAAATCTCACTTCTTCCGTGCGACGCAGACGGTGTTCGCGTCGAACAGTATCAGTGCTGTCGTGGTGGCAGAGATCCGAAGGTGGGTAGCGAGCCGGCGAACGAGAACGGGACCCGAGAGGGGGCAACGGGCGGTTATTGCCTGTTGGGTGATTTATCTAGTAATACTAGCCGACAGGGGCCGCGAGTCCGGGGGCATGGGCAACGAGGCGAACTCGTGGGCTCCTAACCCGCGGGGGCCAACCACCGGCACTGCTGGAAATTAAAAACTCACTTTATTACACGTCTCATTCTGCGCTCTCCCGCTTCTACCCGCTTCGACCTTTCTGCACGGCCTCCTCTTCCTTTTCCTCCTCCTATTCCTCGCCTCTCCTCTTCACCGCCTCCTCATTCTCCGTTGTCATGCCACCTCACGCGTCCTCTTTTCTCTCCTCACTTCACCTCCTGTCCTCCATACTCATCATATTCCACCGTTTTCCGACGGCGCCTTGTTCGCGCGAACCGACTTAATATGAGGCCGACAATACCTGATGGAACGAATATTATTAAAGTTCGCCCGCACGCGAAACCGGTGAAATATCGCTCGACCCTCCCCTCCCTCGTCCTTCGATCCCCCTTTGCGCGTCCTATCCTTTCCCTTCGGCTTTTCCACCGACCTTTCCGTTTCTCGCGCGCCGGAAACGCTTCTTCCCTTCGTCCTTTCTCTTCTCGCCACTGTTGCTCTCTTTATTATCTCGCTTGTACCCCCGAACTAAGTGACATTTGAGCCGTGGTAGATATGTTGAGTTTCGCAGATAAAAGCACAACGACGGTAGGTGTTGGCGCGCCCGATATATATAATGTTGCTCGTTATCATACTTATCGAACTGGAATATATATATATATTTCAAAATACTTGAGCGAGCGCAGAGCATTCCATCTCCGAGAGATTACAAGTTGCTGGAAACTCTTCTCAACTCTGATATTTATATAATCTTAACCGCGCGTGAGCGATACGCAATGGGATTAGTACGCGCCCGCGCGCACCTAACAACGGACGTTTCGATGACATAGCCGTCGGTTCACATCCGGCTCGTTTTATTAATGTCAATAAGACAATTATATTGCCGACGAGTATAGCAGATAGATCGGCGGTATATATCTCGTTCGTATACCTCGCCTGGTGCGTGCGTGTTGTTGCCCCGCTGTCTCGGCTGGCGATGGTTTCGCGCGAGCGCGCGTTTAATCCCGCATATAAGTGTCGGGGAAAGGCCGGATTATGCTGCTCGTTTCGATAATCGCGCGCGATGTATAGATCGACGTCGTCGAATTCAGCGCGAGGCGATCGATCGACACGCAACCGCGATCGTCTCGCATTTGCTTGCAATTCAACACTCTCTCGTCGCTTTCGTTTAACGACTCGCTCTTAAACTCGCTCTCGCGCGACGAGCAAACGAATAAGAGTAATTATCGCTTGACTGCGTTACAGTTGAGAGAATGCCGCGCGCATTTTTTTCCGCAACGGGACAAGTGGAAGCGCCGCGGAATACGATGAGATAACTCGTCGAGTTTACGGTATTTGAACGCTCGCGCGCGTCACTCGGCGCAGTCGCTGAACGAGATCTGAGAGGTTGAGAAAGAATAATATAGGAAAGAGAAGTTTCCTTGGTCGCTCGCGAGCTAAGCAATATCCATCCACCCACATGCTTGCCCGCCTATCTGTCTGCCTGCCTGCCTGCCTGCCTGGCTGGCTGGCTGGCTTTTCGGTACCGTCGCTATGTACAGACGCGCGTTCAACAATTTATTCATTACTGTCTCGCAAATACCTAGCCGATGCTCCATTATTCCGCGTTTCGCGACGACTCGCACGAATCTCTCTCGAGGAGACAGGACGGCATCTGTTCTTCTTTTTCTCATTTTCTTTATTCTCTCAAGACAGATTTTTGCAAACTCGCGAAGAGAGAGACGTGCGTGTCTTCTTTATTCAATTTTTTCGAAATCTCGATCGCGCGTCGCCGATGACGCTGCGGCGATTAAGAATCCGTACGCTATATGCGAACGAAAGGTAGAGTACTTGGCGAGTATGTAATCGCGTGAGTGCTCGTAATACTCTCTCGCAAGTAATGCATTAACCGAGAGGTAAGTGATTGCCCGTAAGGACGGACCGCAGCTGCACACAAATTCGAGCTATTTGAACAGTCGTGCTTATTCTTTGGGGACTTGCTTATCCGTCGCGCTTAAAACGAGGAAACGTCAATGATATCTTAATCGATCACTTTGTCCGTCTAATTTTTTTCTTCTCACTCAGGTCGCTCTGGATTGTAAAAACACTTGTTTATGTAGCGTATTCTCAAATAATAATATTGAAACATTAAATTCGTTACACGGGACGATCGACGGAGAGCAATTTTACGGAAGCAAAGTAGTACTGCCGACTCGGGAATACTACTCGGAGAGAGACGCGGCAGCTATATCCGGAGCAAGTGTCGAGATGGCCCGTGGTGCGCGTAGCGCTCCAAAGACGTATGTCGGTCGGGGGCAGCGAAGACCCGCGGAGGCCCGGCGTGGAGGGAGTAAAAATTTCACGGAATGAATAAATCAGAGGACGCAGCCGCGCGCGCGCGCGCGCGGCAGAGCGGCGCTCTTAGTTTAAGTACATCTGACACGGAATTCGCGACCTTCTCTTTCTCTCTCTTTTTTCCTCTTTTTCTTCTT
>QVOB01017266.1:0-23272 GCA_014839585.1 Pseudomyrmex concolor | reverse complement strand
AACAACATTAATGTCGCAAATCATTCGTTTACGTTTCTCGCGACATTTTTCTTAACATTATCGACGTTCCTATTTTGGAAAAATACTACAAATATCGCGATGTTCTGCCATTTCCATAAGCACCACCGGGAACTATATCGAAAGCAATGACCGAAACTCTACAAAACTGCTGCTATCAGCATAGAAATAACGCATGCGGAATGACCTGTGCGGAATTATTTGTTGACGTATATTTAATTTTCGAAATCCATAAAGATACTACTTGTTGTGATAAGGTTAACACTCAATTCTTGCGACTTTGCTGTGGCTTCACTAAATGTTCAAATGAAAAGAGACAATGCAATAATCGTAGCGGGAACGTCGGGATTTTATTTTTTATCATCTCGTAAGCGGCCATCTCTCGGCGATACGTTTCTCCTCTTCCTTCTTCTTGTTTTTTTACCCCGCTTCGAGTCGCTGCTCGAGCATGCAGGCGAGCGGATATCGGAAAAATAATTATATCGTCCTTTTTTCTTTGGGAAGAAAAAAAGACTATTAAAACATTTATTAAAACATTTTTAGGAGATCGTTGAACCGACGTAACGCGGCATATAAATAATCGGAATAATCCAGAGGCCCCAAAATACAGCCATCAATATTGGGCAAAGCCAGATCGTAGATATGACAGAGCGCGCTGAGCACTGTTCAATAATTCATATCATCCAATTGAAAAGCGTATCTACAGTTCCGGCGCCATTCACTTTAACCTGCAGACACCCCCGTGTATTAAGATCGAAATAAAACATCCAAAAGAGCGCGAATAAACTGTGCATATGAAAGATCACAAGATCTTTGAAAAGTTTTTCTTAGAACGCGAACATTAATTTTGTTTTCTCTCTGGCAAGCTTTGCCAAATCGTGAGACAAAAAAAAAAAAAAATAACGGCGGAAACATATACAAATTTATAGTTAATAAAATCATAAAAAAAATCTAAGTCCAAAATGAGAAAGAAATCTTTTTGCAAGTTCCCGTCGGGAATTAGGGGCGCGCGCCACTGTACACTGTCGGCTCATAAAGCAAAAGCATAAATATGCGTGACGAGGCGCGTTGTAACGAGGAGCGAGAAGCCGCGTAGAGGAGCCGCCATAGGTGTGTGTAGGAGGCGGCAGGTAGGCAATCTCCTACGGTGGAAGCTCGCGGGAGACCAGGTAGGCAAACGAGCGAGAGGCGCAAAATCGGAAAAACGACGGAGACGCGAGAGGGACGGAAGGAGTAGAGAACGGGGGACCGCGAGCGGCCGTCAGATTAAAATGTTATTCGCCGCAGGCGGTCTTATCAAACGGAGCCCGTTGCAACGACGCGGCCCACCACGGACCGCTACGCGAATAACGATTTCACTTTTTGTCGTGTCCTGTCTTCTTCTTCTCAAGCGCGCGTCGGCTTTGTACAACTCGGTGCGAACCGAGTTCGCCGAAAATATAATCAAGTTAACGATTATCCGAGAAAGAAAGAAAGAGAGAGAGAGAGAGAGAGAGAGAGAGAGAGAATCGAGCGTAAAATATTTAAATAATTAAAGATGACGAATCAAGTCATTTGTTTCGTCTTTGAGAATATTTTTTCCTATGTATATATATACATTTTGCATCACGTTATTCTTCGAACGATTTTGGGAATATAAAATAAGACAACTCGCGCACGGATGAAGATGCCGATCTCATAAATTAAAAGAGGAAAGAGAAAAGAGGTGACAAACAAACAAACGATAATGGCTATTCTCGCAACGAGGTCTTTATCCTCCGTCATTTTCACTTAACGCACAGCCACAACGCTGACACACGTGTTCATGTCAAAACAACGGGAACCCATTAAATCGCCCACAAGTCCTGTGTTCCGCGTGTGTTTAACCGACGACCGGAGAGGCAAATATGATTTCCCGGGTTCGCGCAAAAGTGCGTTCTCTCGCGCAATTTCGTCGCGCGCGTCGCGATCGTTCGCGCCGGTACGTACGCGAGATCCGATTGCATATCAATGCGGAATCGCGCCTGATCGATCGTTGCGGAGATGGTGCGCACCGGTTAGCGCGAGAATTTTCGCCGAAATACGCGCCAATAGCCGCCGTTCGTGGCTTTTTCGCCTGTGGCGAAATACACGCACACATACACACGTGCGTTTCACGATGAAAAACTTACCGAGTGTTCGAATAATTGAGTGGCTTCCGAAAAAAGCCGAGCGCTCGAATGTTGTAGCAGAAAAACACTGCAACTCGAAATTGCTCTCTCGCGCAAGAGCGTGACGTTTTAATATATACGTATAAGTGATTTTGTACAATGTGCACGCAAAAAAGAAAATAAATTTATATATTTGTTTTGTTTAAAGATTATTGAATACACACACACACACATACACACACACACACACACAAATCCATGAAAAAGTGCACACATATATTTATCTGAGAGACAGAATTACATGTAATGATTTGATTAAAATACTCTATCGGGAAAATAGATTTCCGTCCTGATTGAAATACCAGATAATGAGCTTTATAACTGATTTTGGATAATATCATTTTAATTATACGACTTTTTAATTCACTTCATTAATACTCGCATAAAGTAGGCATTGGTTTATGCAAACTGCAGAACGCAAATCATTATTTTCTCATCGAATGAGCATGAAATTTGCGCCAAATTAAATTAAATTAAATGTCGATAATATTCCGATAAATAATTTTAACTATATTTATCGATGCGTAAAAAATCAAGAACGCAATTGGACCGCGCCCACATACATTTCCGCACGACAAATAATAGTATACTTCTTCGCGAGGCAATTTCCAGCTTTACAGCACATGAGAATTAATAATTATTAACGAAAAGTATAGACGTTATTTCAGCGAGATAGAAAGAGAAAGAGAGACTGTTTCTCTTATTTTATACAGGATGTCGTAAGAAACGTAAGAAAGTTATTGCTTGTATAGGAACTTGTAATCCGGCTTAACAAATCCTCTTACAGCTTTCCATCGGTATTTTGGTAGCGGGGCGTTAATTCCTCCTGTTAAACAGGTGATAGGTGCGTTAATATTCGTTCACGACAAGCCGACGCAACGATATCGCCTCCGGGATTTTCCTTAACTTTAAATTACACGACGTTCGCAACGCCTTTGCAACCGGGCGTTCCTGTGTTAAAGGTAAAACGAATGCTACTGCGCAGATACACGCGCTTCAAGTTTCTGCTAAAACGTTTGATCGTCTTGTTAAACAACTTCGAGAATACGTTAATAATAATTTGTTACTTAACGCCGTACGCGTCTTCCGCGCGCGATGTTCTCTTCTTCCCGAGTGCTTTTAACTGTCGCGAGAGGAATAAGTCACAGTGTGGCAACGAAGCGTGGAAAATTGAGGAAGAAATCGCGAGAAATCCGGAAACGTTAGATGTATGTCTAACGACTGTTGAAATTTAACTTTCGCGACGAGCTCGTGTGAAAGAAATTTGAGCGTTTAAAAGTTACGCGCTAGCTTCAATTTTCGAATTCGGCGACGTTCGGGAAGTAGGAAACTAGTGGAAACCCATGGGAGGGGGAGAGGAATCCCTTTCAGTAAGGCAGAAGAGCCGCAGAAACACTTGAGAGTCGGAAAGGAGGTCGAAGGTGCTCAAAGGATTATATCCGCGCTCCATTCCTCGGTTTCAACGCGTCCTCCCACACTGGGACCATCTCTACTTATTCTCACCTCGGGATGCTCCTCTTTGAACCTCGTCTCATCTGCAAGCTCATCAAGCAATTTGTTACTCTCCCTGGATCTTTAACGCCACCTCGTCCTTCCCCATCCGTCTATCCTTTACGCCTTCCGCAATTCATATATATCGCGCTACCGAGAGCTTTCGAATCGATCTGTGCCTCTTGAAATAAAATTCCCGACTGTTTATTATTCAGTTAACAATTTTTCCGATTAAACCTTTTCAAAGTATCTAAAACACTGAAATTGTTTGTACGTTTTATGTGTGGGGATAATTTTGTACAAAGTGCAACACGTGTATTTAAATACTTAATGAATTACAAAGGTACACAATCGGAGAAATAAAGGGAGAAAACAGGAGGACGTAAAATAGGTCGGTGAGAGTGACAAAGTGACAAGATGGGTGGTTCGAGAGCAGAGAGGTTGACAATTTGCTTTGAAACTCTCAACTCCTCCCTAAATTTAATCCTTCTCTCTCTATTTCTCACTTCCTACTGTTCTCGTGCATCCAACACGATCCTTTGTCCTTTTCTTTTTGTTTATTACGTGCAAGCACATTTGTTACATTTTTTTTTTATTCGCGATTTGTTTAAATGCGCGCATTACTTTTGTCGGATTTTTTGTGACATTATCAGAAAACGCTCATTTGTACGTAATTGTTAAACATTATTCTATGCATTGCGTTCAATATACCTTAGCAGATTTAAAGTAGACATTTCTACCGGACGTGAAAATTTTGCGAGGTCTGGGTAACAGAAGAGAAAGACAAAGTTTAGAAAACGTAACTAAAGCGCGCGCAGACTTATTGCCTCCGGAAAACGTTTCTGCATCGACGTGTTGCGCCCGTTTCGTTTTATCTCTGGTCATTCCCATCGATCGCAATTGGCGATCCCGTGTCGTCCGCGGCGTTCTCAAAGGGGGTACTACCTCTCTACTCTGGCAGCAGCGACAACAACAGCAGAGAGAATAGACGCCCGGGATCCGAACAGGTCCGTACGCGATGCTCTCGGACCTGCTCGAGATTAATGGCGGGAATTAGTATTCGTCGCCGTACGGTTGAATTACAGAAAGTTATCTCGCCGGCTACAAGCGGACGCTTAGCGCCGCCCTCGCACCCATCGTCCATCTTGCGCACCTCCACCCCTTCTCGTCCGCTTTTTTTACCCCGCGATCCATATTACCGGCTCGTTGAATAATGCGACGATTTATTTTTCTCGAGTCCGCGATCGCTGATTAAGGAAGAAGTCCCGGGGCTTCGCGCGGGAAAAGTAAGAGAGGACAGGCGCAGAGAAAGATTGAGAATGGAATTTCGCGAATTGTAAACGATGACAACGACAACAGTGCGTTTTAAATGGATCTTGGCGATGATTACTGTACACAAACGTGTAAGGAGCAAATAGTTTCGAGACAGTTCGATGACTAAATTAAGACAGAAACTGATAACGTTATCACCTAAAATTACTACGAGCGTCATCTCTCGCTAACAAGTTTACTGGTAATATTGCAACGTACTTACCAGCAGAAATTACTGATCTGATATTTGCGTATTACGTAATTAAAGTACAACAAACTTTTGGCAGTAGTTTGCCATCGCGGAATCATAAGTGACGGATCACCTTTTACTCGTGAGGAACCCTCGGGGCGTTTCATGAACTCCTGGAAACGAATGAGTCGCGGTGCTGTTTGCGGCAAACTCTAAAGTCAGTTATAACCATAACATAGCGCCGATGCAAGTTCGTGAAATATAGTTACAATAATTGATTTTCACTGTGCTAACAATAAGTTAAATAGAAGAACATCGAGGGTCGAAATCTTCATCTCTCCGAAGGTTCTTCTCAGTTCTTTCTTTTTTATTTTTTTTTTCTTGACGATCACACGGCACACATTACCTACAATTTTACATTAGGGCCTTATTCGGTGAAGCCGAGGACTTCTCGTTCCCGCCATTTTCGCTGTCCGAGCGATTTTCGCATCCGCACGAAAAAAGAAACGAGACGAGTCGTTTCTTTCGGACTTCAGTCATTAACTACAAGAAGAACCTCGGGCAACGCCGCGCAGAAGAAGAAGACGACGACGGAGAAGCGGTCCGGGAGATGGAGAAGAAGAGAGGAGAAGAAGAAGAAGAAGAAGTCGGACTCGCGGGTGGTCCTACCGCGGTGAACCGCGATGGTAGCAGCGGGCAAACTAGCCGCGTGCCTGAAACGCCCACTTACTTCCGTTAAGATTTATTCCCCGTCGCAACAAAATAAACCATTAATAAAAGATTCGGCTAGAGTTCATCTATATGCAAAATGAAAGCGAAACAAGACTGAAGCAATACGAAGTACACCTAACCAATATACACTAGATTGCTCGAATAAGATTCGAAAACGACTAAATTAACATCCGTAAAATTTTTAACAGTTATGTACATATATTCAGAAACAGAAACATAGAAAGATAACGATGGCATTGTATCGCTTCAAGCAATTTCTCATTATTTTAAAAAAATTTCCATGAGATATAAACGGAGATCAAAGTTTATCGGGAATTCGCAGCTTGCAATCGTAATAACGATAGGTGATAAAACGTCGACCGAAGTGCTGAAAATGTGTGCGTCTAGCGATTCTGAAAATAGTTTCGCACTCCAGTCTCGGCAGTCAAAATATCCCAGTCGAAATTCTCGGTAGTTTTAACCTGCATCGATTCGAATCTAATTGGCGATCTCTGCGGTAGCGCAGCCTCGTAAATTCCGCGCGGTCCGCCGAGTTATTCGGGGGCTTTCTCTTTTTCTCTCGTTAATTCGCGCGGGGTGCGATCGCGTCTTTCGACACGCCGAAATTTCGCAGGGAAATCATGACAGTTGAATTCCTTCGCGAAGCCAACGACGGAATTTTTCGGGCGTAGAATAATTCGATTTTGCCTCGCGTTCTTTCTGTTAAGTTTGTTTTTAATTTGTCAGTAATTTAATTTGTTGATGAGATTATCGTCACGTTTGTGTCACAGTTGTCGATGTAGACTTTTAATTATTATGTAATCGTTTTCGAGTTGACATTAAAACAAGATTGATATGATGAATTTATAGCATACAGACCATTTCGATGTACTTCTCAAATGAGATCTGTAAATTTTCGTTTTTCTGCGCATGCAAGTCGAACAGTCAAGCATTTCATGCGCGCTTACATGGTATGCAATTAACGTAAACTAGATACGCAACGGATAGAATTGTAGCAGAGGGCGCGTGTTATATACGGACGGAGAGTAGCGCTCGGAGAGCCCCGATTTCTTGAGTCTTAATTACAAGTATTTGTCAAGTACAAGAACAGCTTCTCTCCTCGACTACAGTCGCGGGCGCGATAATTACGGCGCATTGAAAAATTAACGCATACTTGGCATCGTCGAGGATTGCGGAACGACGTCGTTGAATACGGACGACGTCTCTATCTCTCGCGGCGCGCAAATTATTTCTTCGAGCAAAACTGCGAGAACGCTCTCCGCCGCCGCCGCCGTCTTGCAATTTCACACGCGCGCCCGAGATTTCGCGCAATCCCGACGACAAGTATTTCGCAATATCCTCGTCTCGTTACCGGATAACATCCCGTGCACGGCTCGTCGATCCCGGAAGCGGGATTAAACTGCTACGCGCGTCGCCGTCGCCGGTACGGTCTGATAACTGCTATGCGTTTAACCGCGACGATGGCGAAGACAATGAACTCGCGATGGTGCTTGCGAAAGTGACTCGGCAAAATAGCGAACCGTTAGATGGATAAAGGGACCTCGCGATGGTATACTTCTATCACCTTCCTTTTCTTTCTTCATTTCGCTCGTAGATGATTTTGTTCGAAGAGAAAATAAACGCACGAAGATAACAGAAAATCTTGTAGACACGTTTGCGAAATGTGCGCTTTATTGGTTTATCTCTCGCGAGAAGAGAAGGCTCTTTAAAGAGCGACGACGTTTTTTTTCGAGCGAGATTTCGGGATTTACGCTCATGAGAATTTAAGCGAGGGTACTTTTATTGGATTAAGGACGCGCGTGAAGTACGCGAAGCTTTTTTTCCGTAAATACGCGCCGCAAAACCGCGCCGCTTACGACTTTGAAAATGAACCGCGCCTGCATGGCACAACCTGTTAAGAAGATAGAGACTGTTATACTTTTCAGGCACTTCATCTCTCCCGCGGTCACGCATCCGTAAATGCCGGCCCGCCGCCGGCGACCCTCGTGGCCGTCGTTTCTGGCTTAGTTGTCGCGACGTAAATTGGGGTTAACCTGTTTCGTAGTAGCCTCGTTTAGCCGCGCTAATTTTTCTACCTTTTTCGTACCCTTCATTCCGTCCTGCAACTACCTCGAGTACCATTCGCACAACTGTGACAATCACACATTTCTAAATATTACTCAAATATTACACAACCTTGTATTTGTCAACAATAAATTACAATAAAATGCGCGTAAGCAATTAAAACATTTAATTAAAAAGCTTTAATGTATTCCAATTTAAAAGAGAACGACCTACGCACAAATTTTGGCAATATAATCACGTGTTGATCGTTTCGCGTCGCGAAAAAGTAATTCCGTAATAATATATTGCGTAAAAACTACATTTCGTAACACGCCACTAATGAGTTAAATAAAGACACGTAGATCGAATAACAACCAGCAACGTAGGATAACAAATCGCGACGTAGTTCTTGTGTGCGATAAGAAACGAGACATTTATCTGCGAGAACAGCAGCACTCTCGTACGTGCTTTATCCGCTTGTCTTGCGAAAAATCTTGTCGCGCGCGGCTGCGAGAAATCGTCGTCTGCCGCGCGCGAATTTCCGGAATTTGCAAAGCGCGCGATTGCGCGGCGCCGCACACGCTTCTCTTGCAATGTGTCTCGCTCTCTTTTTTTTTATGAAACAAAGAGGAAGAACATTTATTCTTTCGGCACGAAGGACCCGTAGACAGCGAGCGGATAGACAATAAACTGGAGGGAGAAGATCCTCTCTCGAGCGGTCTTATTTTGGCGTGGACTACGGTCGGTCGCGTTGCAGTCTGGAAGAGACGTAAGAGAGCGAGGGAACTTCTCCTCCTCCGTCGAGCGCGCGCGAGACGGCTATCATTATTTCTTCAGTGTCGACAACTGCTTGCCGCGGTGCTCTTCTGTCTTCCCTACGGCCCCTTATAGCCACGGCAAAGCCAACGCCAAATACAGAGAGGAGCATACCGATGGCACCACAACGGAGAAACGGAGAGAATGAAAGAGACAAGGAGGTGAAAGAGAGAAGAGAGAAAGAAAGAGAAAGAGAGAGAGAGAGACTGCGAGGAGCATGGTGGAAGGACGGCAAGGACTACGCTGTTAAGCCGGAGTCCGATGGTGGTACCCCTAAGACCGCATCCCGCGGGTGCCTCTTTCGTTGACAGGACTATGAGAACTCGCGCGCGGTGATTTATCGAGGCTGCCCGGCTTAGCCCTTTGCGGCGATTCGCGTTATCCGCCACTGTCGCCGAGTAAGACTTACGGGAGAGCTTATAATGCGCGCTCGCGCAAGTCAGTGCGCGAGGGACACGTGCGCGTCTTTGCCTTTCAAGAATCTCCCTTCAATGTATACACAAATCCCTTTCATTATATTTATTTCTGAAAATTCTGAAATTACACGTGCCGTATCTATTTCTACGAGTAATAAATCAAATTTCACTTTAATATATTCCGCTTTTTCTCAATCCCCGACGTGGAAAATTGTAGAAAGTGCGAATTGCGTCCGCAAGCTTGTAAGTCGTAACGTATACGTTTAATTGCGCTCGTCAAGAAAATAAATACAATCTCTGGCTAATTATATTTGCCTTGATTTTATCTACGTCCGATAATCACATATTGCTTTCGTTTTATTGCTCCCGCGGTGTGTGTGCTCCGCTCGACTGCATCATCTCGAAAGCTTCATTAAATTAAGATAGTTTGGCACAGTCGATAATAATTAATGTCTCGCGAAATTCTAATTTCGATTATGATTGGCGAGCGTGTCACGAATTTCCTCGCCGACACTCTCTGAACGTGAGAGAATCAAATTCCCTGTGCGCTTGTATTTGGACCCGATATTTAATGTACCTCCAACACAATAGTAAGCCACTCTCGGCGCTAATTATGCCACGGTGAAAACATAATCGTCGTGACGCGCGAGTGGGTTTAATCTGTGTGCGAGCACCGTGTCGGTGTGCGTCGCGCGCAAAAACCGATGGTCCGAATCGCCGATCGGAGACTGCAAATTCTCGCGTAATTCAGTCCAAGAGCGAACACTGTGCTTTCGTTCTTCGAATAGTTTCCACTCTCCTAACTTTCGCACCCACGTCGCTGGAGTAAGTAAAGCGAATAATCAATTGACGAAGGGAGAAGGAGAGGAGGAAATGATGATCATTGCATCTTTAACTTTGCAATATCGCGCAAAAAACTTTTTTTTTCTGTGAACGAGAAAAAAAAGTTTTTCGTGCGATATTACAAAGTGAAATTATCTTCTTTTCCAGACGCGCCGCTCTGAATCTCTCGCTAATTCGTCACGACCACAAGCACGTTGTGCAATCGCGATGTAAAACGACGAGAGAGAGAGAGAGAGAGAAATCGAAGAAATGGCCGGTCGAAAAACGATGTCGATCTCGGAATTTTGCGTCTCTTGGACGAGAGAGAAATCGATGGAGCGGCGTCCCGCACTCGAGAAAGATTCGGAAACTCCATCCCACCGCGTGTCTGACGGACGAGCAGGCTAAGGAGTCGGCGGCAGCCACCACGAGAAGAAACGTTCCCTCATGTATAATAAAATATGATAAAACGCGGCCAATCCCGACCACCCACCGGAACTTGGTTTTCCCTCGGAAGTGGATTCGCGGTGGCCGCCGGTAGAAGTCCTACTTCTACGCGAAACCGTGAGAAATCCTTCGTGTGCGCACACACACAGTCGTATAGTTATGTACGTGTATTACGAACTTACGCGGGATAATATGTACACGAATTCTACAAGTAGATGTATATACCATATGTTCGCACATATACAAGGTGATCAAAAAGCAAATATTTTCAACGAAATTTCTGAAATTGTGTCAAACACTTTGTGTCTTTTATATATTATCGAATTTTACTCGCTCGACTCACTGTCGCGAGCAGCACTCTCGAAAGAACTCTACATTTGTATTGATGAAAGAGGATATGATTGGTGATGCGGGAAGTTGGTGTGCACCTCTCACACTTTTCGGCAAAAATTATGCCGCGCGTCGATAGAACAATTTAAGAATTCCGAGCGATACGGACAGACGAATTTCGAAACACGTCGAGGAAACGCGTCGTATCTGCTGACACATATTTATGAAACACCGTGTGCATGCGCGCATCCACACGGGGGTGTATGTACACGTACATATAACATCGGCTTGGTATAACCACCAGGGTCCAGGATATTTGTGAGCCATAATTCAAAGGCAGAATCGGAGAAGACGAGAGTCTCGGGGCCAATCCTGCGAGGGGGTTGCTCCCCTGGGGAGTCGGAACGCGCGGGTGGGGAAAATGGAAAACCTTATCGGGAGGATGCGCCCGGAGAACGGAAGGGAAACGGAGGCGACCGCAGGAGGGACATGACACGACGATCCACCGATTTGCTGTGGACGAATCGCTCACCATTTTTATCCCTTTTTACCTGCCAAGTAGTTCGCCACCCGTCGCGCCCGGCCGAACACTCCGTGGAAGCTCCCTCGAGAACGTGGCAACCAAAATCCTATCGCAGTTCGAGCGCAGTTTGTGAAAGCTGGTTTAATGATTCTGCGCCCTTTTAAACGTAAATCGCAGAAAAGATGAAGTAAAGATATGAAATAAAATTATTTTACATATCGGTTATCATAAACTTATCTTGTATCAAAATAATATTTATTGTGATTCTTTTCAATCTTTTCGCAATAAATATTTAAATTTTGTCTTATTCATAGATTCAGACATTAAACGTTTTTTTCTGACAGAGAAGATAAGAAGAAGTTACTCGGCTACTCACTGCTGCGATCGATTTCGAGCTCGGTGCTGAATTGATAGCGCGACGTTGCGGCGACGACATAAGCGCAAGACGACTAACACATAGCGATCGCGAAAGGTAGTCCGCAGATAAATGTCTGAATCGATTATAGTCGCCTCGGTCGTATCGTGCTGTCAGCGTGAAATGATAGGTAGAATATCGCATCTGCAATACGTATACACGCGACCAGCCAGCAGTCGCACAGATATCGCACGATCGTTTGTAAACGCTGCTTTAGAGCAGCGCCAAATCGGATAGACGATCGCGACGGACTAATAACACAAAGCCTCAATGCGAATATTGCACAGCATCCTGCTTTAATCCTGAAGCACGGCGGTGCTTCATCTGTCGAAATTTCGCGTACTTAAGTTATCGTTTCACGTGGACGGGATTATGAACGACCGTATAAAGTCAAGAAGCGATACATTCTACATTCAGCTGACTTCTCTCGTCGAGAGAGGACGATCGGAGGTAGATATTCGTATTTTTGTTTTGCAAAAAAAAAAACATTTATGTCCGGAGAAATAAATAAACGTTTTGCTTGAATTATCTATCGAAAAAAAGAGGTAACATCTCTTTTTTGTGAATTTAAAGTGAATTTTATGCCGGCAATTATCACAGCTGTATCGGTAATCATTAACGCAGAATTCGGATATCGATAGAGATAAAATTGCGAAATTTGCCGCGATCAATGGTCGAATATCAGCAGAATAACGGAAAATTCACATCTGTCTCTTTCCCTCTGTCTCTTTCCTCTCCCCCCGCCTCCTCTCTCTCTTTCTTTCTCTCTCTCTCCTCTTTCTGTCTCTCTCGCTCTTCCTCTTGTTCGCAGAGCTCGTTAGCCAAACGGCTAATTAGATAAATATGGACGCGAAATCCGCCCGGATCGGGAATTCGAACTGCGGGATCTTAATTATCCGATGCGGTGGATTCGCGAACGAGCGTGCCCATCCAGAAACTCGATTTTGACAGAGCCTTCTCGGAATCCTTCGTGAACGTGTAATTAACGTTTGTCAATTAGCCGACCGCGAGAAGGAGGAGGGATCGGAGGGAAACTGTCGTCGAAGCTTCGCGGGCGTAAATGTTTATATCAATTAGCCGGAAACGAGCGGGGTGATCCCCCGATTAACCGGAGGGCGCCGCTGCCGAGGGGAATGCGCGCGCTGTCCGACTAATTTACATACCGCCCCGTTTTATGCCCATTCCTTTCACTCGCGATTAACACTTGCTAATTAACTGGACACGAAAATTACCGGATCCTGTTTGCTCGCCGATAAAATATGATTCTGCGACGATGCAAGCGTCGTCGTTTCTACAAAAGAAATATATTATCGCACACGGACTAAAGACAAGTTAGAGATAGATAACAGATTTTTTATCTCTTTGACTTGAAAAAAAGCCGTATAAAAAAAAAAGCCATGTGTACGCAGAAAAAACGTGACGCGAAAGATCATAAGCGCACTTTATGGATAAACACTTCTTTTCGCTGTGCGAACGATTCTGGTAATAAATTGAAAGAGAATAACATCCACCAAGTTTATTAACATCCGATCCCTCTCTCGGTGCGAATGTCTTATTTGTATTCAATAGACAGGGGCGCGTTACGGTTGTATGGGTACTCCAGAGAGGAGAGTACGCCGCGTGGTAGCAAATTTGTGAGAGAGATAAAACTTGCGCCATGTTTTCGTAATCGTCGCCGCGCCCGAATGACCGAACTTCGTGTCACGCGGGGACGGAAGAGAAACCGAGTAATCCGACGAAATTCCGTCGCTTACGCGTTGTTTTATACTGCTAATTGGAAAGGTGCCGGCAAGTGCGAATCCTCGCACTCTTTCCGGATAATAACGCGATGCGACGAGATTGGCTTTTCTCCGGGACAAAAAAAAAAAAAAAAAAAACCCAAACTAACACGTAACGAGAAACTGACGGAATCGGAAATAACACGCACAGGGAATAACAATTTTTTTTTCACAAGCGTAAAACACGCATAAAAAAAAATTCACTATTACTTTTAAACATAAACGTCGCTTAATCGCGTCCCTAACGATTATTTATATTCTTCGGAGTTGAGCTAGAGTTAAACTAGAAAAGTTGAAGCAAGTTTTAATAAGGAAATATAAATCAACGGTTTTTTTTTACGAAGGTTTCGTAATACATACATTGTGCAATTTCGATCATTCGGAGAATAATTGCCGAGAGTAATTTCCCGTATTGTAAGAATTCTCGCGAAACATCCTGTCGAACGGGGTTAATGTCGCCGAGAGATTTGCGAGAATCGTAAACCGAAGATTAATGAGCACGCTAGTATTTGAACGTCCTCGTCTATACGCGTTAAGTGAAACGGCTGTAAGAACGGTAAGGTTCGTGCAACGCGCGCGCGCACGCACGCACACGCGTTGTTTATCGAAGCACGCGCTAAAACAAACAAGAAGCAGAGTCCTATCCCAAGACGCCCAGGGCGACGCATGCTTCTGCCTTGACTTCTTCTTCTTCTTCTTGTTCGTCTTCTTGTTCTTGCTGCTTTTTTTTTTCTTCGTCTTCATCTTGTTCCACCTCTCTCTTCTTTTTCTCGCTGTCGTGCTGCCGCGCGCGGTCGGATATTATGCGAGAATTTTAAACGCCGAATATTATGAAAGTCTTTCGCGTAATCTGCCACTCTGTCGCACCAGGTTGTACAACCCCCTCGTCGCCGCGACTTTATCTTCGTCGTTAGCTCGGCGTAGCAGACTGTTTCCTCGGCGGAATCCGCGCGATTAATGCGCCGCTACGTTTTGCCCGAAGGAGTCGCGTAATTAAAATGTCCGTCACCTGACGTGGGTATATCTTGCCGCGGAAACGCGTCTTTACGTGTGTTTGACTTTATTTCGCCGCGTCGAAATGATGTATCAAAGAAGTGGAGGGATAAGCGTAAGGGATTGCACGCTCGGATGTAAAGAGCGTCACGTATTATTATTACGTCCTGTATGCAATCCCTTCATCGACGACACGTAGCGCAATTCATCATTTTCAGATAAAACGACGATGAACATCCGTGCACAAATTATTGTTGATCAAAAAATAATGACGCGCGTATTTTTTATGCAAATAACGTATCGGCAGGGAGAATATTTTAAATGCGATTAAAATTAGTGAAAGAAGAACGCGGAAAGCCAGTGTAAATATCAGCCGGACGCATCTCTCAATCATTTTTTTCGTGATCACACGACGCAGCCCGGGATCTCAAAATGGTTCATTTAAAAATTCCGAAATGCTTTCTATTTGTATTTATAATCACGTTCTTTTCTCTCATCTCTCTCTCTGTTTTTTTTTTTTTTTTTGCAACGTGAAAATACAACGTGTTTAATTTTGTTTCGTTGTTTGAAAAACGTTTCAAGAGCTACGGATTAGAGTGTGCTCGTGCGTCAGATGTTACATCGTGCGCGCTGCTCTCTTCTCTCTCATCAGTGCAATAACATAATAATTATTTTCAAATAATAAGTGCTGAATACATCGCATTGTGAATTTTACAACATATTGATTGGAAAAAAATTATATAACTACAAATTATCGTCGGAATGAGAAAATAATGATGTTTATTCTACGCAAAATTTATCAGGAAAAAAGAAACGTTTTTCATACGCGATTATGTACTATTAAAAATCTTTCAATTTATAAAGTATTAATAATCCCTCGTGTTTGAAACTGAGAAAAATAATTTTCTATTATTAAAATGTCCATTTCTTAAGTTCAAACTGTACAACTGTACTGTTCTCTTTCTCATCTTTTACTTCCTCTAATACATCTTTTCTAATATAGCATATAGTATCAGCTTAATTCTTGCTATCATATTTTAGCAAACAGTGTCTCTATATAATCTCCTTAGTATAAGTTTCTCTCTTGTACTTAGAAATTTTATTCCGATTACAGAGCGCGAGATATACTATAACGCGCGTGGCGCGCCGTTTAAGCGGACGATGGATCGCGTTAAGCGCGATAATTAATTTCCCTCATTATCGCGATATTATCCGAGTGGCGTTCCGCCTCGGGCAACGTTCTCCCGACGGTGGGCCCGACGATCCGGTCCCCGCGGGCACGCACGTAGAACCGGGGACCACCTTTGCCGCCGACCGAGAAAACAGTCCGGGCGGCTCAGGCCGGGAACGCAGTGATTTCCGAGCGAGTGAAGAAATGCGGCCGAATTAAAGCTCCGTTTGCTTCGGGGAGGCCACCGCAACGGAGACTCACTCTCTCCAGCCGGTACTACGGGGACGAGAACGACGTGGCGGCGGTGGGGCCCGCGCGTAATTGGTTCTGCATATTTATGAAGGTGCTCCTGACTGCTCGCGCGTCCTCGTCGTCGTCTTCGCCGCCGTCGTTCGCAGATCGCGTCGCATTCGCTCGCACGCGCAAATCCTTCTCGCGGTTGAACGCGAACGAATATGAATAGGAAATGATATTGATAAATGTGGGACTGATTTCTGCGATGCCCACACAAGCAAATAGATATACATAACAATAGACATTTAAAAAAATAACAATGAAACAAAAGATAAAAATAAATCGGTCTCTCTTGTGCGATAAGAAGATACACCGATATCAGAAATTGACTCAATATCTAGTGCGAGATTATTTTCTGCGTAACTAGTATCGCGTGTATGTGCTCGTGCGTACGCGCGTACAACGCGAGCCAAGGGAAATAGCTTTGTTTTTCCTCCCTATCGGTGCTGGTAAATGTCGCTATTTGTATCGTTGAACGAGTACATTTTTCAGTTCACTCCGGTCCGTCGGACTCGCTCTGATCGAGGCGGTGGTCCGAAGAAGATGGGATTTTACGAGTCGCGATCAAACTGCCGTTTCGCAAATCATTTTCTGCCTTCGGTGGGGTCGCCGCGCAATCTATCGAGGGTGCTTCTCCAGTAATTAAACACACGAATATTCGATCCGTGTCATTCTTTCGGTTTTTTCGAAAAAAATATGAAAAGAGATCGCTACGAGTATTATCACGTTTGCCACTTTATCTAAATAATTTTTAAATAACAATTCCTACTTAACTATGTAACTAGTGCGTTTATTCTTGCTCGAAAATCGAATATTCAATTCCTGACTCAATCATTCACCGATGCATCCAATCTTATTTTTTCTTATCAGCCCGGAGTGGAAATCCAATTTACCTCTTAACCTCGTTTATTCACCGTTACCGCACATCCATGTTTCACGGATGTTCCGGAAAAATTTGTACGACAAATATGAAGAGAGTGGTTTTCCGTGAAACGTCAAGCGAGAAAATTCTTCGGAGAAATGGTGACGCGTGTCGCGAATTTTCCCGCGAAAAATTGTTCGTTTCGTGAGAGAGAAAGAGAAAGAGAGAGAAGAGTAAACTGCGGTGAAGAGACTGCGGTGGAGAGACGGAATGAAAATCCTCCTAGGAAAGGCATTGAACGTTCGCGAGACACGCTTCGCACGGGCTGGTACCACCCACGGGGGATTCTCGTCCGAAACACACGAAGGTGCGGCGCGGGTTACACGTCGATGAATCGCCTCGTTTACGTGCTGCAAAGCATTGTGATTTAAGGCACATAGAGAGCAATCAAATATACCTATCCTCGCCGCACATGCGGAAATCGCGGTCGGAACCGAGCGAGGAAACTCGGATTATGTAATAACAATAATCCACAGCGTTCATTGATTTCGCATACCGCCGCGCTGTCATATACGGATCGCAAATTTCCGTCCGAATATAAAACGATCACTTTGCAGACTTCCATTACACCGGATGATTGATCACCATCGAACTTTTCTCAGATTCTGCTGATTCGGCCGAATTGTTGTCAATATCGTTGTTTTATAAGTTGTAAAACCTAACCGTTTTTTTTTTTTTTGTTTTTTTTTTACTAATGAAAATTCGATTACAAGTTCTGGACTGTTGAAAAGAAACGCGATACTTCTGAAACATCTTGTGTTTGACGCTGTTTTCGCAACGATGAAGGAGACTGTAATCGAGGTTGATCATAAACAAGAACTAATATTCGGTTAAAATTCGTGCAAATTTACAAACTTTCACTTCCCTCCGTGTATACGCCGCTTTGAAAATTATAGCTGGTTTGTTCCGGTCATAGGAGTAGGTAAGCGCTGAGAAAGTTGGAAGAGACGCGTGTGTGCAGCACACAGAGCAAATATGGATAACCCGAATAAGCCGAAATAACATTTCGCGTACGAGACACTGACGCGACATTAATTTACTAGCGTTAGCGGCACGCGGCGCGCGCAAAGCTTGTTTGATATTTCTTCCGATGCCGGCAAGAATAATAATCCGAGAGAGGGTTGTGCACGCGCGCGCATCTCCTCGTCGTCATAAACGTTGGGCGCGTAGTCTTTCAACGGCGCGGCGAGAGCGCATCGCGCTCGTATAAATCGCGTTTCCATCTCGACGAGGAAGCTCATAAACTTAAAGCGCGCGCGCTTTCGTCCTCTCAAATGTACTTTGCTCGAAACACACCTCCGGTCTCAGGGTTGGAACACGATTTACATGCACGCGGAGAGATGTTAAAATTTGAGACTGTATATTTGTTTACAGACAGAGAAACGGGAAAAGATACTGTATAAATGCCGTATAT
Source organism: Pseudomyrmex concolor (assembly GCA_014839585.1). Taxonomy (NCBI): domain Eukaryota; kingdom Metazoa; phylum Arthropoda; class Insecta; order Hymenoptera; family Formicidae; genus Pseudomyrmex; species Pseudomyrmex concolor. The sequence goes on along the minus strand of QVOB01017266.1, from coordinate 4,957 downwards.
ACGTGAAAAAAATTGGACTTTTCATCCAAAAAGATTTTTTGCACAAAGATTAATGGGATATTCACGCATACATGAGAATAAAGTTATAGAATTTTATTAGAAAAGGCAGACGTTTTCCAGTGCGAGCTGAAATTCTGGAAATTTTATACGTTATATGATTTTGGTTTTTCTTTAAACATTATTTTTGTAACGATAATGTATGATAATGTATATAAAATGACACAATGTATATAAAAAAATGTATATAAAATGACATAATTAGAATTTTCACATACATATACGCATCCGATGTAATTAATAAAATTATAAAAATTTATAATGTTACTTAAAATTAATTTCATATTTTTGCCTCTACGTGGCATAAGTTAAACGCATTTTGTCGTTGTTTGCTCATTACGAAAGTTTAGCAAACATATACATATGTGGATAAGCGTGAATGCGGAAAAACCGCAAATTTATGTTCCTTGCTTGTGATACGCGATAATCATAAACAAATATGTTATATGTTATATGTTATATGTTCGCACCACGACATTAAGATAAATTACATTCTATCTTTTTTTACGCTCTGCATTTTTTGCCATGAAGTATTTTATTTCACAAAATTCAGAAATCTGTTACATAAGATTTCCTTTTCTTACTCTCTTTTGTAATTCTCTCTTTTTTTCTCTTAGACACACCTGTCGATTTTCACTATTTGTTCTAAATTATAAATTACGCCTTTTCTTTGAAACAGCCATTTTGTCGCGCACCAAAAGAAAAACCTGCATTCGCAGGCGAGATTGACGAGTTGAACAAATGAAAGGAAAGTTGATAATTTCCTTGTTACTTGCTTAAAGAAATCTCCTATTTACTTTTTCACAACTCGACTCGAGGGATATTTAAATCCGCTGAGATTTCCCGTGCACGGGGAATGGGCGTGTTCCGGAAACTCGATTCCGGGGGAGAAAGATTTTTCGCGATGTCTCTATCATGAATTTCTCATGGAACACCGCGTCGAATATTTAGATGTAGCGCGCACGTCACCCCCCTCGAGCCATTCAATTTGCTTATTGGACGTTCACAGCCGGCTCACGGCACCGTGTATAATATGTGCGCGAGTTGGTTGAATTTACAGGATCGTAGCCGCGTACTACGAAAATTTAACGTAAGAACTTGCTGACAAATTTTACGTCAACGGCAGCCATTGGCGCACCTGAGACCCGCTTTGGGAGACCCGCTTGCACGATACCGTAAGATTTGAAGAGCGATTTTTTTTCCTATCTTCTCGAGTTTGTCTCCGAGGATGATTCAAATGCAACGAGAGCGATCGACGAATGCGTCATGTTAAATCGCCGAATAATAATTCGATTACACTTGCGAAGAATTTTTCGTTTTACGTGGCGTATCACTATAGACGTTAAGTGTGACTATACCGCTTAAAAATAATTTCATTTGCCGCATTATATGTCAAAGACATTAAAAAAATAAGAGTTTACTTCTTATTTTTAAAAAAGATTAATTACGAAATTCACATGTTTATATATTTTTGTGTGCTAAGATATTTAAATTGGTGGAACGTTCAGCTGATACAAAAATTTCAACTAAAGAGAGCGTTACTAAAAGAGACGTACCTTCCCAACGAACAGTTACATTATCCCGGCTGTTGATTTATGTACTTGGCGTTGGAACGCTACGGCGTGAGTCTCTCTTGATAATATTTAGCGCAAAATTATGTGACTGCGAGCGAGTTTGAAAAAGAAACGCCAAGGAACTGAATATATATATAACGAAGATTTATCTCGAAACTATAATCGCAGAATACGCAGTCTCCGATATTTTTTCCCAGGACATATATATGACGGCGGAAAATCTCGGAGAAACACAAACCGACGACGCGAGTAATAATTCAATCTGTATAATCTATATTGGCTTTCTTATGTTGCATGCTCGAAGAAACTGCAGACAGAACATATAAAACAAAGTCCACGCGTTTTTCTTTCTTGAATTTTTTCGGGAAGAAAGCTGATAGAAAGAGGGAATACTTCAAGGAAGAAAAGCGAATTTTTACAATGAAAATTCGATGCATTTCCGCACCGTTTCAACTCTCCAATTTTCATCGTTCTATCGAGGAAATAAAACGGTAGATGCGTAATGCGACGGCGCGGGAATAATTTAATGCACAAAAATATTGACTTTCTTGTTGATCGGGAAAACGGGACGAGTGGCACCGTCGAATTTAAGTGCCTTCAAGGAGGCAAATGTAGTCTGAATGAGGAGATTCTTAATGCATCGAGCGCGAGGAGCTACCTTGCAAATTCTAATTCGGTTTTCCGCCAAAGAGCACAGAATTCATCCATGCATTTTCTCCAAGTTATTTTTGCGCTGCTATTTTTAACACGTTGAAAACGAAAAAAAGAAATATGTATTTCAATTGGTAAAAATTTCAATTGGTAAAACGAAACTTTTTGCATTAATTATGCTCAATAAAATCCTAATATAATTATTCCAGAGAATGGCCTTCACAATCGCGCCTAGCACGTTATAGAATTCCCGGTTGACACGTAACGACGGCGGAATCTACCGAAGAATGCCTTAAACGCAATTCCGCGGAAATTGCACGCTTTGCCTCGCGAACGCAGAACTTTCACAAACACGCAACGCGATTTATCGCCAATTCCTTTCGTTGTCACGACGCGCGACGACACACTCGATTGGATAAAAAGAAAAAAGTCGGAAAAATAGAATGAGCAAAATGTATCTGCGGCGACAAAGATCGCGGAGCTAAAGATCGAATTATTGCTCGTGATGCTTAAATGCGCGCATGGTCCTTAATATGGCGAGGGCGATCTTAATAAGGAAGAGAGAGAGTTTCGGAGCCCGAACGTGTACACCGGGACAAAAGCCTGAAGAGCGGCGCGACGAACGGCCCTTTTCTTCCCTCTCTTCTCTCCCGATACAGGAGGTCAAAAATGCGCTCAAAAAATTGCCGCCGATTTGAATTGCTAATAAGGACGGTGCGCGAGTCCTACCTCGGCTTCGGAGTTCGGCCTAACCGGTGCAAAACAATGGTCCCCGCGGTGTAGCGGTATACCCTACGCCGGCACGAAACGAGCGTTCGCCGGTGACGAAGTCCATATAAGTGTTCCGTTTAGCTCCGCAGAAATGCAGTCCGAAGGGGAAAAATAAATGGCCGTGTGGCGAGAGAAGGATGGCACTTCTATCTCCTTCTCTCGCCGAGAGAGCGGAATGAGAAAAGGGAGGTAAGTATATCAGGGAGAGAGCGGGACAGAGATAGGGAGGGAAGAGCTCACCCTAAATAATTAGTCACTGCCACGTCCGCGCCGGTAAAACGGGCTAAAAGAGAGACAAACGGAGAAAGGAGAAACGTCGGAGACAAGCAACGTATCGAGGAGATTCTCGAGAAAGAGAGAGAGAGATAAAATGTCAACCCCCGTTTTAGCCACGACCTACCCAGACGGGAATCCGTAACTTGAATATCATCAAAGTGCACCGCCTTGCAACGCCCATCTCTCCCCATGGGACTTAAGGAATCCCGATTTGGCTCGAGTGTAGTTATTTAAGGACAAAGCGTAAAATTACTATTCCTTAAGAGGAATTTCTTCCAGCTTTCAACTAACCATTTCTGCAACTCTAGAAGCGCCCCTATACAATTCTGATAACGAAGTGAATAAAACATTTCTTTTTTTTTTACATTATATACTGATAAAACTTTTTTAAATTTAATGACTTACAGTGTGTTCTTGACAGATATTTAACATTCGATAAGAAAAATTTCTATTTCCACATTAATGTTAACAGATTAAAACGACTTAAGGCAATCGATAGTTGCGTGTCTTGTAATTTTCTTAATTTATCTCGCGCGCGCGTTAGAATCGCTCGTTCTTCGCCGGTCTGTACATGCGAGGAAAAGCGAGTGAGAAACAGATCGGCGCCGCTGGAGCGTGTCCGTGCATTCGTCCTTGATAAGATATCCGAACCGCCGGCGTGCGACAACCGCGGATAGCAATAGTAACCGGTAACCGGTGCGAACCGCGAACCGCATTCCCGAGCTAAATACAATACAACGAGTAGCGCGAGTGCGGATTCCACCGCGGAGGAACACGTGCTCCTAATCTGACTTCCTGCTAGCGTCAGCTCGACCTCGGTTCCGTTTCTACGACGGACAATTCTCCGCTTTGCGGTAGTTTCCACGGCCATTCGAGATCGAACATCGGTCGCGATTGATTGCACGCTCTGCGCACGAATCGAAAATGATTACGTTAATGATTACGTCCACATAAAATATTATTATTCTTAAGTTTTGTGTATCGGACAGTGACGTGTTTTCTTCTTTTACTCTCCGGTTTCTGTCCTTCATCCTTCAAAAGAGCACTCAGACAATTATAGCGTTTTATGATCCCACGACGATGACGAGAGAGGTCTCCTCTTATCGATCGATACGTTGCAATATCGCTCTGCGATGACCGGTTATCTCTCTTTGAGCCTTCGACCACTTAGCCGTCCCTATTTCTCCCCACGTAACGTCCCAACACACCATTGATGTTCGGCACGCATCGCGCGTATTTGCGATTGTGTTCTGTGAATACGTGATTAAGATCCATTCGGATTGGACGAACGAGGAATTCGATCGTGTTACTTAACTTCATTGGTGCATCAAATAATCCGCGATATAGTCACGCGTGATCCGCCAAAGGTACAATTTTACGATCCATTTGATTCTCTAGTTCCGTAATCGTTCCGCGATATCTCGTATCAAGAGGGAGAGAGTTGTGAGAGTTGCGAAACAATAAATATATTAAATAAAACTTTTAAAACTATTCTCCTTATAATGTGATTTTAATTCTCCTGTGTATGTCTCTATCTTTTTCATTTTTAAACGAGATTTTTTTGTTAAAAAACTCTCTTCGGTTCGGTTGACAATCGACAACAACAAATCAACGATCTAACTGTCTAA
>QVOB01017265.1:0-20933 GCA_014839585.1 Pseudomyrmex concolor | reverse complement strand
GTTAAAAAACTACTTTCGTATCTCACATTGATAAATAATTATTGAACAGAGTCATTTATTCGTGAATACGAAGACTTTAATCGCCGATACAAAAGAACGAACTTTTATTGTTCGAGACTTTCATTCGGAGACAAGATCGACAAGGTTTTTTTGTCATAAATATTAAACATCCGAAGTCCCGATAATGCGCTATTAATAAAAACGGATTTTATTAGTCGGTTTACTGTGGGAAAACGCGGGAAGAAAGCCAGCGCGGGATGAGCCGGCTGCGATCAAGTATAGTAAGACCGGCATCTAGGAAGAAGAAGGCGGTAATGCGTTTTACGGGGGTGGACGGCCTCGGCGCACCTTCCCAATATTCAATTTCTTTAACTCTTCTTCTGAGCCGTGGATCTCGCCTCGCAATAATTGCAATCTCGGCGGAGGGGATGAACGGAAATGGGAAATGGGTCAGATCGTATCTCGATCGAAAGAGAGGTCGTAATGAAGAGTATCGGAGAGAAACCCGAGTATCTCTGATTTATCATTAGCCACATCTTATTTTACGCTATTATCTTTTATACGTGCTGTTGATATTGTCTTTTTTTTTCAATTTAATATAAAAACCGCGTCCACTTGATTTCTTAAGTTTACAATAACTTTCTCACGAACGACAGAAAAAATTACATTGTACGTTAATTTTATGGATCTTTTTTTTTTTGTAACGCGCACATATATATGTACGCAGAACAAGATGTAATCTCGATTTTAATTCTTACGAATCGGATCATCAGAAGAAGCAGCGGCGAATCCGATTTCGTAGATACGCCGCGCGTTTTGGGAGACAGATCGGAGCAACAGATGGAACTGGCACGATCGGGCACGTTTCGATTTCGATCTCGCGCTCTCGATCCCATAAATATCGCGGCGAGAGGCAGCCCGCCGAGATAATTACGTATCGCGGGGCCGTACACGTGGGGCGGGAAAGAAACGTGGCGAGCGCGTTCAATAGGCCCCGATATTATGCCTATACGTAGTCGCGGCACGCTTGACCTCCCGACACCTCCCGGGATGATATAATAATAATTGTTGCATATATATATCGGTAACCGCACACACGTGGATTCATTTGTGAGCGAGTGAGAGCGAAGCTCGGAGAGAAGTTGCGCAGCCGAGAGAGAGAGAGAGAGAGAGAGAAGAACCTTTTCTCGCGCGAAACGACGCGGATCCAGATGTTGCTACGGGGTGGCCTGACATACCTACGTACGGGGTGGAGCGTTCAAGTCGCACTTCTCATTCGAGAGGTATAAGTATATTACCCCCTCGTGTTAAAAAGTTATTAAGGCGGGTCAATCTCTGCGCAAGGCGAGAAATCACGTTTCGCGCTACGAGATCAGTTTTGCAACAATATTACATACAAGAGAGTATATCAATTATTTTCTATCCGTGTTTCTCACAAAGTAACAATAATTGTTGCGATCTTAATATCGACTCCATTTAATTTCGCGACGAAGAAAATCGAATTTAAATTTCTTTTGCGATCTCGTTTCCGCCAAGATCTCTCCGTGTTCTTCTCATTGGAGAACAACAAAATTGCGTAAAAAAAAAACAAAAAAAACAAAAAAAACATGAGCGCTCTCAGCGCGTATCTCAAGATGAATACAGGAGAAACAATCGTGTGTGCGCGGTAGAAGGATGATGCCGGCCGGCCATGAAATATGTGGCCATTAACGGCCATAATCATTACCGATTCGACAGAATTGTGAGGTTAGCGTGGTCCGATCTCCCCTCTGCGTGCTTTACTTACCTGTCAAGAAATTAGCATATTATCTGAGCGGTGGCCTCCGATTCTCTGAAAGAGAATCGCCAGTTTCTTCCCGTCGCCCGTTTTTTTTCCCCGTCAGCTTTCGGAAGTGTATTTAAAATCGCGCGATCGGTGTCATTAAAGCCCGGGAATAATTAAAATCCACGATAAAAGCCCAAGCCGTGACTTGACTCGCTTAAAATATATAGTATTCACAACGGAACAATGATATTCTCATTATTCTCTTTTTTTTGTTGTGAAAAAAACTAGAACGAATAGGTTCTGCTAATTTAATTATTCAAACAATACATTAACGTCGAATGAATTTTTTAGGAAAAAAAAAAAAAAAAAAAAAAAAGACGATCAAGTGCGCCGCGCGTTTGTAAAGAATTTCTCGCTCGGAAATGAGAGAATCGGACAACAAAGTTCGTTGCGGGAGAGCCGACGATTAAGGCACGAAGAGATTTCCTCGAAACTTCGTCATTGACCCGACCAGTCGTAATCAGCGAAACGGAGATATTCTCGTTCGGCGATCGCCATCGACAGCCGGAAAGGTAAACACGAAGCTGCGGAATAGCGGCAAAACCGCGATTTAAGTGCGCTTATAAACGGGTAAGAAGTAGTTTCTACGTAGTCACTTCGCTGTGTGCGGAATCATCGACTCTCGTAAAATTAACTGCCGTTCCCTCACCGATTATCTCTTATTCTTCCAGCTTTCGAGCAGAATGGGATTTCGTCCTTCTCTCGCTCTCTTTCTTTTCCTCTTTCTCTCTTTCTTTTTCTTTATCTCTCTTGCTGCTCTCTCTCTCTCTCTTTCTCATCTCTCTAGAACGCAGTAAACGCGGAACAGGCAGAAATCGACCGAACGGGTGGCTGGTACTTTTCTATGAAGCTGTTAACTTCTCGCAAATGCGCGCGTTACCGGCTCGTTGCGGTCGCGCAAAACTAACCGTCGATTTCTTAACCCTTTATCTCTTCCATCTCGAAAATTGCATTGTTGAGTCGATACAATGGCCTCCGCTTCGAGGGTAACTTCAATGAAACTTTTGTGCGTAAACAATTATTTTTAATTAAGAAATTTTTAATTAAGAAATTTTTGTAGAATGCAAGAGTTGTGAGACACAAGTAGATCTACAAGTGTTCTTACATTTCGTACTTTACAACATCGGGCAATAAAGTCGGAAATGTTTAATGTAAACGGATCGCAACAGGATCTGTTCGAACGAACGAAACGAAAGAAAGATTACGGTAGCATCTTATAGCATCGCGAACTTTAATGGGGTTAACCTTCTCGGCTAACCCGGGTATAATTAAAACCAGAAAATGACCCGTGACGAATCGATATTATTGATCTGGAAATTGTACGTCATCGGTTTTCGAGCTCAGGTAACATACATATGTGAAATAAATTGAAATGCTTTCTTATTTTATCGACAACGTTTTTTTATACACGATAATTGTGTATAAAACGTTCATTTCGCCAAATGTTATTTGCCTCTACACGCGGCATTTTATAGAGAAGAGTTCTATAAAAAAAATGTTTAATGCATTTTCACTTTAAACGCATTTACGGGAAGGGTGTGAGAATTTATTTATTTACTTTAATAACAGAATAAACTTAGGCATTTTCTGAAATAGCGAAAACTTTTCTAAAACGCGAGAGACTGAAAATTCCAACGTCGAAAAGAGCAATCAGCGCGACGCGTAATGCGTATCATTGGTTGGTCGGTCATCGTAAACACGAGTGCAAAAAAACAATTATTAAGCGGAGATCGACGCAGCAGTCGAAAGCGAGAACAGAAAGAGCAAAGAGAGAAGATTCTTACAGCGCAAGATCTCCCACGGTTGTTCTTGCTCTTTTAAGTTTCGCGTGTGTGTGTATCCTCTCTCTCTCTCTTTCTCTCTCTTTCAGGAGATATTAATGTATGGATCGTAGGAATCAGAAATTTTGTTTCGGTCATGCCAGTAAATTAGAACATCGTTTGTAGCGCTAAATGCGGGTCCGAGACGTCAATGCGATTGCATCGATCTTCCTTGCGCGCGCGCTGTGCGATCGAACAATTCCACACATTTCTCGCGATTACATAGCAAGAGTCATCGCGCGCGGTCGGCATCGATTTGTGCGTATGGTTTGCTGTCACGACGATGTTTGAATAATGGAAACGGTTTATTGCCGTGATCGTTCGGCGTGCGTGCAGGCACATAACCGCGCTATATATCGCAACACCAATGGAAACGATAATTAGAACGGTTTCTCTTTCGGAAAATCGTAGTGACAATTTGATAATATGCTCGCGTAAAAATTTATACCACGTTTCGTCACGTCTTTTCGATTTGTAAGACGAAGTTAACACCCCCCGCGCGTCAAATAATAATTTTTCCTGCCGCGTGATATACACTTGACGCGCGTCTTGAAATACTTAGAATCGCTAATTCGAAGGCTCCGCAGTCGGGAGCTGCCGGTCAGTGCTCGTGCCTTCCTACCGGGTGCTCCTAAAGTAATCACGTATCAAACCGTCGTAATTTTTATTTGCACGGATAAAGAAATAAAATATAATATAATAATCATGAATTTTTTTAATTGTTTTAAATAATAACTCGTTAAAAAAAATATCTAAACCTTTTTTTTTAACAAATATTAATTTCTTATATTAGTTTTTTCTGAGCAATGAAATTATTTTCTAATTAATTTCCCATTTAATTGTTTCCCAAAACCAACGAGTTGTATCTTAAGAAAAATTAATTAAAGAAATATAAATCAGAGGAACTTTTTTCAAAAATACAGATGTTGCCGGAGAAGACATTGTGACGAGCGAGATGAGAGACATTAGAGAGGGGATTAGAATGGAAAAAGGGGACGAGTTGGTGCCACGGCGAGAGAAACATTGCATATTTATAAAATGCAAATTCTAATTGCGGTAATAGGAACGCGAAATTAATGATTGCATTTAAAACGCTTTATCAACGCGCGGCACATTTTAACTCACGTAATAAGCGGCACGTACACAAGCGAACGCACGAGCGAGTGTTTACTTGTGTTGCATCATGCTACACGTTCACACGAGCAGCTATGCACGACTATACACAAAAAATAATAACGTAGACACTGGACTGGCACGACCGGACTATTATACTCGCCAGCAAACACACATACATACACACACAGATAAGCTGTGCCATTACGTACAACCTGCCTGATAATTGCACATTCCTAATTAGCGTAATTAACAGTATAATTGAACCCAGTTTCAGTGCATACGCCCTCCACCCTCTCCGACTGCTCGCTCCTCTCTCCCTTCTGTCGATTTTTCCGAAAGGGGCAATCTCGTCGCCATTTTTGTCTTTTCCCTCAGAAGACTAAAATTCCGATCAAAAACTTAATTTACGTTTTATAAAATATGAGAGATTGATTGCAGAAATTGCTACCAGATTAATTAAACATTGTTTCTTTGTTATATTATCATTTGTCCCAATTATGACAAATATTTGAAACTATAAGATTTTTCTTTTCTTGTACAAACCTCTTAGAGAGAAGTAGATTTCTCTCTCTCTCTCTTTTTGAAAGTTCTCACCTTTGTGGACCACTTTACGTTAAAATTTATCTTTCGTGACAAGCTTCTGATAACGCCAGCTAACTTCCGCCGCTAAAAGCGTCAGACGACTGTCGGACTTTCGCGCTGCGCCGTCTTAGTGGAAAAACAACAAAAAAAAGTATTTTTGTTATCGTCCCCACCGCATAGACTGCCACCACCACCCGGCCGTTGGGCGGGACTTGCATTTCGCGACGCTTTCACATCGGGTACGTAAACAGTCGGCAAATGTGCGTTGTAGGGTTAGCCTGGCAACCCAGCCACGCCTACCGGGCGGAGAGAAACTTTCGCACACCGTACGACCCACGTATTACGTCGCCCGGTACCGGAAGAAGCTTTTCGTTATTTTGTATGAAAACGCACCCCTGCCATCCATCCCGATATCCCGACGTTGTCGTCATTTTTCCCGCTGGGAGGAGCCGCCGATCGGAATGTTATTCGCCGCGACGTGCGCTTCCGGAGATGCGCCACAAGGTTTGACGAACATAAATTTCGTTCAAGTGCATGTTTTTACATGCGCAACGAAGTAAACGACGCTTTGATAAGAATCAATGGTAATTTACACGATAAGACACTCGCGATAATTATTTCCATCAACGATTTTCATCGCGCAAATATTTTTTGTTTGTTCTTAACAATGTTTACCGCAGATGTTGACGTCCGGCAACGTGTAATATACTGTTAAAGAGAGCGCGACATAAACGTGCGTGTATCACAATTCGAGGAACACACACGCTTCGTATTTCACATTGACTAATCGCAGTCGTGTTAATTTAAACTCGTGTTAAACGGGAATCAGCTGGCTATACGGGCGTAATTATTCTTATATACGCGGCAGGTTTAATTTATGCCGGAAGAGGTTTTTGTATCGCCCCGGAGGAACGGAATGTCTTCCGCTTTGTATGTTCATTGGCGATTTTCCGGCTTTTTTCCGGAATGCTGCGTGCATTGCGTATCAACTCGAAGCCTAATTACACACGTCTGAATATACAGACGCGTCGTGTTTGTAAACACACGGAGAAAATAAGGCGAAACGTGTTTCGTCTTCCACGTGCGACCGCGCAAAGTATGCGATTTACCTAACAGTAAATCGAAATAAATTTTTCGCTACCATTGTCCGACTATTCAGTTAGAGTTTACGTCCGGTAAAAGTGCAACGACGATTGTAATTAATTGTTTCTCGAGGCAAACACGATTAGAAAAAAAAAGGGCGAACGTGATAGAAAACTCGTCAGAGAAATCAACTGCCAAATATATTTTGTTTTTTAATAAACGGTTGCTAAACAAAATTGCAAAGAGCAATAGTCACTCGTCCACTGTCACTCTTCTCTCACATTTATTTGTCATCGTTGATTACGCAAGCAGGTTGCGCCAATTTGAGCCGATCTTACGGCCGGATCGCGACAGACGCCGTCAAAGGAGAGTGAGATAACGCGTATCCGTTTATTAATCTGTCAATGTGGGTCGGGTTTACACAAAACTGGAAGCCTGCTCCGCTGCAGGTGCGGTGCAACGCGACGCGTCGCCGCATACGTTGGTTAATTAACGCGCTTCGCCACCCCTCGTTAACGACCGATAAGTATCTCGGCGATTAATAAGGTATACACGCCGTTCTCTCAGACGCGCAGAGTGATCGCAATTTAAGGAACAGAAAAATGAGTGCGCTCGTAATGCGAAAAAAAGAAGAGAGAGAAAGAAAGAGAGTGGCGAGAGAAATCCTAATAGTACCGGAAGTGACGAATCGAAGCGAATGACAGCAAGCATAATGTGCGCTTTCCTGTTTGTCGCGATCGACGCGATCGATCGACAGGATGTGGCAGTTTCGCGTGGCGTATTCGCAACAACGACGGCCGCGTATAACCGCGTAAAATCGCCCGTTTAATCTTCGTTATTAAATTTCGCGTTTTTACTTTGTGGAAGCAAGATATTTTATGAGAAATTATTACTAAAGAGAGAAAAAAGAGAAACGGAGAACTTGGAGAAGAGAGTTCGCGGATAAGAGAGATGATTCGCCACGAGTCGTTATCGCGGCATTGCCCTTCTCGTTTCCTCTCGCGTGGAAACGCTCGTATCCTCCGGGCGGACCGGATCGCGATATAAGAGCAATTTCTCGCGCTCGCTTTCTTCATCCCGATCGGAGTAATTCAATTCGCCATTACATGTCCGCTTCTTTTTTCCGCAAATGGGCGCGATTGTTGCGCGCTGAGTAATTCGCTGCGGTCCCTTTTTCTGGGCTTTCCCGTCCCTCGGGAACTCAACAATCGCGCGGCTCGCGCGCCGTCTTTCCGCCCGGAATTGTCGCGCGTCCCACAAGGGACGGTTACAAAGCGCCCCTATAAACGTGATTAATCCGCGAGCGTCACGAAAGGCGCGTCGCTGACAAGAAATGCCGCTCGCAAGCGGAAGTTGTAGCCATTTGACACCACCGTCCGAAATATTAGAAATATATTCTTTTTATAATCCTCTTAAATATATACTTTTCCCTTTTTGTTCATTTTTTTATAATATTCATTATATGAAGAGTTTCATAAAAGTTTACCATTTAATTGTTCAAAACAAATACAGAAGATTATATTAGCAGCTATAAATATTAAAAATTACTTTAGTTTTCATAGGTAAAAATTAATTGTATTTGCACAACACTTTAAATATTTCGACTTTTGTAATTATATTTTATAATTATTCGAAGACTGTTTGTAACAAACTTCATGTCTCTCACTACTAACGAAACCTCACACGTGAAATCCTCGGTAGTATAGTGGTTAGTATCCCCGCCTGTCACGCGGGAGACCGGGGTTCGATTCCCCGCCGGGGAGGTTTCATTTTTGTTTTTTTTTTTATTTTTTTTCATTAAAATTGAATTTATTCTATACAATATTGATTAGCTACAAATATTTATAAAAAATATTTTTTACTTTTAATAAAAAAAGTGGTAATAAGATAAGCGTGACAGGCGTGAACACTCAAACGCTATACTACACTGTTGGAAGATGCTCACGTGTAGATGCTCACAACAAATGTAACAAATATTTATAACACCAATAAAATGTTTTAAGAAGTTTTGTTTTACCTTTTTCCAATTACATATTCTTTAACACGAATGAGGTTTATTTAATGAGAGATGTGACGTAAATTTTCCGCGCGCCGACATAACCGACACGCGCGAGACACGAGCCAGATATTAAATATGCGCCAGCTCGGAAATAAATCCTTTTTGCCGTGAAAGAGAGAAAGAGAACGAAACTCGATTTCCATATCTCTGCTAGTTGCCACGCGAAAAATATCTGCCTCTTGTGGCAATAAAAGGAAAACGTGCGGAGAACGAGAGAGAGAGAGAGAGAGAGAGAGAGAGAGAGAGAGAGAGAGAAGAACGGGAGAATATAAAGAACACGTGAAAGAGAAAGAGAGAGAGATTTTAATCCAGGGTAACGAAAATTATGAAAATTTCGGCGTCGCTAAGATGAACGAGGACGACGTCGACAGCGAAGGAAACGCGGGCGAGGCGAAGGCCATTAGAATCTTTCGCAATTACCGAGCTGGATTAAATTAGTACCCCGAGATTTCGCGTGCTCGCTAATGGCCTTAACTGTTTGTAAATGTAATCGTGAATCCTTTACATACGCCAGTGCATACGCGCGTACGGTTGTGTGTACGCGGCGCGTCTAGGTCTACGTACACACGTGTGTGTATGTACAAGATCCCTGTGTGTGCTCGCGAACGGGTGCACACCGGAGTTTTAAGCGTACTCATCTGTACGTCGCGCCGGCTATCACGGTGATTCGTCTGCGTGAACAGCAGTTTGAAAGCGTAATGTATGTAAACGGGCCGCGTATTTCGTCGTTTTGCGCTTTCCTACTCTCTCTCTCTCTCTCTCTCTCTCTCTCTCTCTCTCTCTCTCGTCCCGTTTGTCTCGTCCTTTCCCTCTCATTGACGTCAGAACGACATCGAGCTGTCTCTTTGACAGTGTTATCAACCAAGTTACCTGATTTGATATCAAGTTCCGGCCTTCATGCAAAACACAACATCGTGACTCACCTGAAACAAGATAAAACGAGTTTGTGAGAGCAAAGAAAGTAATATATGTAGTATATCTGTAAGAGTGAAAACATTTATTATCTCTAATTTCATTTGTGATCTACTGAGAGACTGAATTTAATTCCTCAACGTGCGAATTTATAGACGTATGCGTCGTTAGCGTTTTATTTTCTACGCTATTTATTATTGTTACATAATTTTTTTGCATATACGTTAATTATTTTGTGCTTTGCCATCGATAATTAATATTTCTTCGAGATATTAAAATTATGGGGAGTGCTAACGATAAGCTTGTCACGGGGAACGTGTGCGCGGATAAAATAATACAGATGTGCTTAACGTCACGGAACCCCCGTGATCGAGAATTCTGCACCGTAATGCATCGATCTTATCCTTATTCATTTAACCTAAGCGCGTTCCCCGCAATGGGACGCGATTGATGAAAGACGCCGGCGGTGAGGTTGTTGATCGCGCGTGTCGCACACCGACCGCTGATACGGAGAGAAAGAGTGTATAAGTCCGATAATAAGTCATTTAATCGGTCGAAAGCATCGCGCCGTCCAAATACATTTTCTGCAGTAAGTGATACATCATCGCCCGGCGACGTCCAATTTACGGTCAAGTTTCATCGATCGTTTTCGCATTGTGAGCGCAGCAAATTTTCGATTAAAAAATCAAATTCTATCTCTCTCTTTCTCTCTTTCTTTTAAATACAACCCGTCAATTTGTTTTGAAAAATAAATATTTGATAGAAACAAAAAACTAATCGAAGTTAAGTAATTTTACAATATATTTTACATACACGTATATAATATTTTCTGATAAGACAAATATTCATATCCATTTAAAAATGCATCGGACTACAATCTTGTCTCCGCATCGTGCAATATATTTCACATTACATGACCGTAGCCTAGCAACGTATTATGTGCAAATGACACGCAGCAATTTTAAGTTGTTTAAGAATAACAAGACATATATTATTTTGCGTAATTTGCAAAACTTTTGCGTGCTAATACGCAATTGAAGGACGATTCGAATATTCAGCCTCCCGGCCTCTACGTGTCACAGCGCGCACGAAATTTATGCATTTAATTAACTAACTTAATCCTTACCTCGCTGATAACGCTAAACGTCACGGAGTTGACGAGGGATAAGAAATAAGTTAGCAGCCTACCAAGGCGGCTGATATCACGACAGCTTCGAAAATTCTAATAAATCCCTCAATCGCACTGCAGATACGTAATGTACATACATGTATACACACATATATATATATATATATGTGTATATGCAAAATATATGTATGCACGAACATAGCAAATTAATTAAATTTTTAAGAGGTGATATACACAAATTTCAAAACTCAGTTCACTGTCGAGAATTGGTTCGCTTTCGTACCTGCAGAGAGAGAGAGAGAGAGAGAAAGAGCTGCTGATATCGGAGAGACTTATGTGCTCGAGCTTCACCATCGTAACCCACATCTCAACCGGAAATTAGCCGGGGAAAAATGAAGCCGCGGCCGCGCGGTTATCGACGAAAATCACTGTGGAAGGTATTCGCAATTTTTTCGTGTAGACAATTCATCATTGTCCAGACGTTTACGTAACGAGTTCCGCGAGACCGACCGAGCACCGCAAATCTGTATTTATTGTCTTTTAATAGATGTGTAAAGTTTTACTGAATTTTTTTTTTAGCTACGTATCATTGCAGGTTTTGATACAATCCACTGTTTAATTTTTGCATAATCGCGTTGTTTAAAAATTTCAATAATCTTCTGTGTGACAGAAGAAGAAACAACTAAATTGAAAAAAATTTATAAGATACTATAAAAATCTTATTAACGAAAAATTTGCAACTGCCAAGTTTGCACGCCGTTTTTTTTTTTTTTTTTTATCGCCGTTATTATCACAAAGTGGCGAGGTAAAAAATCGCGGTTTCCCCCAGATCGCGATGCATCTCGTTTGTAGGCGCGCCTACGATTCCGCCGTGAAAATTGGCAGACGAAGCGCTTCTGCTGCACGGTAAAATATGGAAATATACGTTAGTCCTTTAGGGCATATCTGAGATAAGCGCGTCTACGGTGGATATTAAGTAACATTAGGCCATTACTTTCGAGTCCGGTTCAACAGAAACTTCGCAGGGGAGTCTGACTTCAGACTCGGCGGCACGCCTCTGCAAATTGTCCGACCATTAGGGTTGCATCGCGCAAAGACGAATACACCGTATACCTCGCTCGCGTTCGCGCGATGCCGATTCTACCGCGGTAATTCGTATCTGCTTTTCTTTTTGTTCCTTTCAAGCAAATCAAATTATCGATCGGTGGAATACGTAAAAGAGAGTGCGACCGTAATGTGGGAATAAGAAGACCAACCCGAGCCGACAACGATTGCAATCAACGCCGCGGGGTGTGAAATAGCACCCCATTGTGGGATCCGTCAAGAAAACAACCTTGTGATTCGCATACACGATGGCTCCCGTCCCGTATTAGTCAATCGCTTATACCAGAAACGCTTGTACGTAGAAACTGAGTGAAGTTTCTACATCCAATCCTTTTATATTGACTTAAACTACTGATTTTTCTACATTTTTTTACAGTAAATGTCTTCGTTTAAAAATTTAACTACATGGGCTGCGAAAAAGATAGGAAGATTCTTACTCGATCTTTGAAAAAAATAAATAAATAAAATCAGTTTCTGCATCAGTTTCCGTTCATTCACGATGTCCGTTAGCGCGCATAAAGAATAGAGAACCTGCTCGTATCTCGGTGCACACGTACCGAGTGACTCAATCTACACACATAGTATATGGACGCACATGCCGATAGTTATTCGCACGTATGTAACTCGTCACGACGAGATGTGGCAGGTGGCCGCATATAACAGTTTGCATATGCAACGGTTTTCCGTCTCATCGTCGACGCGCTTAAATGAGATTCTCTCATTAGCGCCACCGGCTCATTATTAATTCCAAAATTCTCTGTTTAATCGCGTTCAAATAAATATAATCTCCAACGAAACAAAATTGACCAACGCTCTGAAAGAAATTTATCTGCGGGACAAAAACAAAAATATCTCGGAGTTTCTTTGAAGCGACGCGTAATTCAGAAACTTTTACTTTCGAAATTTACGATACTCGGCAAGAATTTCCATCGCGAGCCGTGTGGCTATACCAGCGTCCGTTATATATATATATGTGTGTGTGTGTGTGTGTATAATTTACGATATTGCGTTTTACGGTTGTTACTTCGTAATTACGGAACATTGCACACGAGATGCGGCGCGCATCCGTAAAGTTCAATGAGTCGCGGTATTTATCGTTGCGAATGCGGTTCTCTCAAATTCTCGGGGGCGATTCTTTATCCAGCGCGACGACGTTTACTTTCCACGATGAACAACAATCACGACAAGACGCTAGAACTACGCGCGCGCCGGTAATTGGCGTGCAGACGAGAGCGCGTGTAAAACTTCCATAGGTTGCCTCGCTCTTTTACTTTGAGCGCTCGTTTGGTGTTGCGACCCCCAGAGAAAAAATTCCGCGGAACTTCGAGAAGACGAGCTATTTGTTCGTTCTCTTCGTGCGCGACGCCGAAGACGAAGAAACGCGCGGCGACAGAATTTCGACGTCCTACGCGAGTCTCTCTGGACTTCATAATCGAGGATGTAATTTCGAGCAGTTATATCCAGAACAATTTGTCGAGCACTCGCTGTAACGTCTAGCAACTCCGGCTGAAAGGAGTAAATAATACCGGACGAATGGCTGCCGCGAGTTATTAGCGAGCGCGGGAATGCGCGCGGCAAAACTTTGCAGACTGTTTTCAGAAAGGTATATAAAAGATGACCCAAACTTCTGGAAATTCCGCCGTTTTGTAAATACGCTTCGTGCACGGAATGAGCAAAATTGATCGCGAAATTACGCTCTCCGTGACGTGACGAACTAGCAGATTCTTAAAGTTCGCCGGCGACGTATCTTTACAAGTAAAAAATTCTCTTATTATTTTTAAAAAACCCAACTTTTGCTTTGCTTGAAATTATTTTGCACAACTGACGCGGAGATATGACGATTATTTAACGTAATTTAATGAAATACTTCGATTCTGGATAAATCTAAACCCAACAATATTGTTGTGGGAAAAAGAAGCATTCGTATAAAACCGCAAGAAGAAAAATCAATAATACATTTGCGAAAAGAATGTGTTCCGCAAGGACGTTCCCGGTAGGAAGATGTCTAAAATAATATAGATATTGAAATACTTCCACTGCACGCACACCACAGCGCGACTATCATGTTGCAACCGCGTCCACAGATAATTCTTAAAAGCGATTTTTCTCCGAGCTACTTGGCCACTTGAGAGCAAGAACCGATCGCACCGTATAATACAATCTTGAGAGAGGAGATTTTCTTATCCCCGTGTAGCCACCATGATTTAATTCTGTTCAGAAACACTACAACATCAAGAGTATCGTGATTTCATCTCTTTGGTCGCGTCGACCATAGAAGAAGTGCACGTTTCAACTCAACACCTCGCAACAAGCGTCTCTTTCCGCTTGTTCTTTCGTAACGAAAAAATACTTTCCACACCAAATTCCTCTCGAGTAAAAATTTGCGTGTGTTCTTCGTTCAAGCAAGTTTTTAGTCACGTTACCTTATTTCGATTGATTAGATTCACGTAAGTCAAATAATCGTCGAAAAGTTTTGTGCGAATGTTATCGAAAACGAAACGAGTAGCGCGCGAGTAGGACCTTCGCCAACAAAAACATTTATTATTAATATCGCATTCTGGCAATCAACAATGTGCTGCTACGCAGCGAGAGTATACACGTTCGTGTCGAGAAAGTGCCATAACTTTCTGGTCCGTAAACGGATTGTAATCTAAGCTTTTGTTATACGTGTAATCACTGCCACACACAATGTGTCTTTGAATTATGTTTATTCCCAGATTCTAATCGGGGAGGAGTCAAAAATGTGGCTTCTAGATTAAGTTTACACAGTTACACCCTCTATTATATTACGCCCGTATCGCGAAAAGTCCTTTCCGATAACGGCACGAAGAAGTTATCAATAGAAATTTGCATATCTTTCTGTATTTTATATACGCGTTAAAATTTAACTGCCTTCTGCGTTACGACGCGTAAAGTATTCATCGCGTTTTTTTTTTTTTTTTTTAGCTTCGCTAAAGAAGCTAAAAAAATGAGTGTGCGTTGTCTCGTCAGAAAATTTTCTACAGGTATGTGATAAACATCGAAAATTTCTTCTCTCTCTTTTTTTTTCACAAGGAAATCTCGCAAACTCAAAAATTCAGATTTTGAATGTAATTGTCATGAAGTACCACGCACATTCTCGACAAAAAAATATTATTTAACGACATCATAAGAGAGCGCCGTTTTGTTGCTCGATATGTTTATAATTAGCATAATTTCATACTCGCCAGTGGCAGGTGGGACATGAGCAAAAACCGCTCTCTTTCCGCCAGGCTTTCGGGAAGATTCACCTTCTCGTTTCGACGCGATTTATTAAACCAACACAAAAAAACAAAATAAAAAAAAGGGGGAAAATAAATTCTCTAAATTATGTTGGATTTGTAAAGTATTTGTAGCGAAAAAAAAAGAATAAAAAAACGCGAGAAAGAAACTCTCTCGACAAAACATCGGACTTGTAAAATGCAGCGGGAAAAAAAAACAATCTTCGCGTTAATTGTTGCAAAATTTGAGACAAAATGACACGCGTCTCTTCTTCCCTGAAACAATCGATGCAGTTGACATGCAAATCCCGGGCGCGCAATCATTCTTACAAATTCGAGTTAGGTCGGGTCAGCTCGAGCCAAACTGGGCTCGCAGACGTGTAATCTGCCGAGCTAGTCACTAGGCGGGGTAATGATACGCTCGCGATCGGCTCGCGGAGGGGTATCAAGATATGTATAGTAGCAGCCACTATGTATCGCCACGGCGAGAGGTGGTCGGACGCGGTGGTGAGTACTCGGTGAGACAAGTCGGAACAGAGCGATCTATATTTATGCGCCTGACGCGAACGTTTGATCTAGATGCACCTATAGCCGCGCAGACCAATCCGCTATTGTCTTCCACCGTCATTTACTAATCGCGAGGAAAACATAGCCGTAGAAAATAGTATAAAATCTATCGTCAAACAATAGATCTCTCTCGCAATCCTGAAAAAACGACGCACCGATAAATCTTGACAATTTCTACAACAATTTTTTTAGGTATAATAAAAGGAAAATCATATTGAAAAATAATGAGGATGTAATAAAATAAGTTTTCTTCGCGCTTTCTCATGTTTGCCTCTTGTTTTTCCGCGAGCTTCTCTGCGGAACGCAGCTAATTAAATGTCGGGCGAGGAACTCTATAACCGCGCAAAACCATACTTGTCAGTAAATAGTGCAAAATGAGCACCGAACGCGAGTTAGCGAGAATGCTGCGGAATTATTTTATGCCACTTGGCTCCGAACGCAGGCTCGCAGAGCCTGAATAAAAATTCTTTACAGATACGCCCACTCTTGTATGCCTTTGCATTTAATGTCTAATTTAGTGCCCCTTTACTTTAAGTTGCGGCCATTTTGTTAACTGTTGCCTCGAATGTTTTGCAAAGTACATCTACGCGAATGAAAAATTTAGAGAATACTCACGTCAAATTGTAAGATTTTAACAGATGACAGACTCTGATGCGGACTTGATAATAACGTCCAGCAAAAACTTTCAATTAGGTTTATTAATTGAACGTTTGGTTGGGCCGTCGAGCGAAGATCCTTTGAACGACAGAATTTCCACATATATATTCAATACGCGAATCTATCGATGCAACGACTGATCTCTGCGCCGTAATTGATAATCTCGTGCGTCGAGAAGAAGGTGGCTTTTATTACGCCAGATTTGCCCAACAAAGTATTTCAGTTTGATACGCGCTAAGTACGAAGCGAGAATTATCCGAACACGCGATTACTGTTATTACACCTTCAATTGAGTGTTTTTAAATCCGGACGCATCTCCTCCCGGATTTTTAATTGCTATACGCGCTCGCAGTTATACGAGTGTGATACCGAAAGTTAATTGCACGGATGCTGGAATTCGACACACAGTGTGTTAGACTCCGAGGTTTTTTTTTTTTTTTTTTTACAAGAAACGAGAACTACTAGTTTTAATCGTAACTCGGTTAATTCGCAATAATAACCAATTTAGGATTTAAAAAGGAAGTGTACAATTTTATTGTAAAAGATATCGCGCACGCAAATCGCAATTAACCGCGTCTAATTAAGACCTCGCACGAACTGTCACACGTTCGTCAATTTGATTCACGGAATCGGCAATTAATATCTTTTGACAAATGCGCGCTGTTCTCTCTAATATGTGTAATCATTTCTGCGCGCAGCGCATACACTCGCGCATTTCTTGCGCAAAGTGATATTTATTGCCCTCTCTCCTAATCTCTACAATATAAATTTATAAATGATTTTTTTTTCTCTCGAAGTTTTGACGTTAAACGCCGACGGCGCGTCTTCAGAGAGTTAATTACATTTAAATACCGCCGCGCGGAGAAACGAGATTACAAATTGCACCCTATTGAAGTTGACGCGCGCATCGATTACGAAACACCGGCGCGCGCGCATTTATCAACGCAAATTGATTACGGTATATGCGCGCAACTTACGTCATTATATGTTATGGAAAAACAAATTACGTCAGTCGAGATGCTACTAGTTTAAGTCGTACATTACACGCTTCCTTCGCGAACAAAAAAAAGAAAGATTGAAGTCGCACATTTCAGACTGTGTACACATGGTGTACCGTGGCAAAATCGCACGCGATGCTGTACACTCGCAACGCACACACGCACGTGATGATGGCATCGATATTATGTGAAATTTACACCGCGGCGTGTTCGTTCGCTCGATTTCAATTTATTCGATACTCCGTACTTTTCACTTGAAAATTAAACAGCGTCGAGTGCTTATTTGAGCCAACGCTGAGATTCGCGGAAGAATTCGTGCGTAAAATTCACCCGGGTCGGTCTTCATCCCCTTAACGCTCCACTGAAAGAACAGGTTGCCTGTAAGAAAGTAACCGCGTTCACTGGTAGCCCTTCCTCCCCCTTCCCCGCTTTTAAGCCGAAAACAGAAAGCTTGGCGTAAAACCATGTAGTACGTACACAAGCGGGAGATGATGAGGCCAGAAGGAGGAGAGATCGGAGCTACCCTGTGTTTACACGGCGCGCCGCCCCGTGAGCATTAGCTCTATCTTAGTACCGCCCAATCTCGCGTTTCTGAAATGCAAATTCTATCGAAACGAGCGGATAGCGAGATGAGGGAGATGCGCAAAAGTTGCGCAGCGACGACTTTGTGTGTCTAACCGTCGGTTATTCGCCGACGACGACGTGACGTCGCGCGCGTTCTTGCGGCTCGGTGAAAATTGCGAGAAAAATAATGAATTGGAAATTAAAAAAATTGAATCCGTTATTCTAAATAAAACAATTTCTGTTTAAAAAACTTATTTTGTAAAACTATTTCCATTAACATTATTTTTTTAAGCCTCTCTTTCTCTCTCGGAGAACAAAGACCTCGTACGTTAATTTTGTTAAACTTGGCACCAACGGCAATTTCGTCGTCCGGAGAGCAGGCCACACCTTAATCGGAGGGCGAATTCAGGATACGCCAACCATCGGGCGCACAAAGTGCGACACGGAGACTGAATGCCGTCACGAAAGAAAGGCGGTACTCGAACTAATGACAGCAACCGCCTAATTAGAAAAATGTATTCGTGAAGAATCGCGTATTGTGAAGTTTTGTTTTACGAGAAGAAACAAAGGCAGGAATATAAAAAAAGCAGTAGAATACACACGTGTTACACATTTTACTGTGTGCAGAATTTCAACAAGATAAAATTCTTTTTTTTTTTTTTGTACGATAAATTAACGATGTCACGAATGCAAAGAATCTTGACAAATCGCTTCTCAAGTTTTTACTTGTTGATGCCGTTTATCACAACTCTCACTTCCAACAAACTATACAAACTATACGTTCTCGTGTTCGAACGGCGAAAGAGAGTTAAATGCGCTGCTAATTCGCAAAATGGCTCCTCGGGATTCGATCAGTCGACGCGAATCTCGTGCACTTAAACACACACACACACATATGCACATACACGTGCGAGCTGCGTCAAGCCGTCAGTCTTTCTCCGAAGCTTAGCCGTGTATAATTACGATCATCAAGCCCTCTATCCGCGCGGTGAGAAAAACGGACGCATGAAAAACCAAATGACAGCCTCTGGTGACGTAATGACAATGAGGTGCCCGCCTCTGCCTAGCACCGGAAGTGGCCGAGAACCGAACCGTCGGTGTCATATATTCCGGCGTCTTCTCCGTGTAACGAATAAATGACTAAATTGTCGCGGAACCGGACTAATTATCGACCTTTGGCAGGTAACAAAAAGCGTCGCGCCGCGCTTGCAAAACGAGCGAATCGAATACTGATATAGGCGTATTGTATATATATACATATATAATAAGCAGCAAAATCTTCGCGTGAAAGTTCTAAAGCGGATATTAAAAAAAGTAAATATTGACGAGATGAAAGATAATCATTTGAGATACTTAGCAAGCAAATATTTTCTTCATTAGAGAATCTCGGAAAAAAGACAAACAAGAGATTAATGCGATCTAAACTTTTTAACACTTGCAAAGTCGTTCGACAAAATTAGGTAACGTTTCGTTCAAGCATCTTAGCAATTTAAATCACATTATTGTTGCTCCTCCATAACGAATTTAGCCATTTGGTAATAACCGAGCATGATTATTAGCGAAAACCGTACAACAACGCTATCCATGTCCCGCTCGTCATCCGCGAAAAGGACGCAACGTAAATTACGCATAATGATGCCGTCTTGGGAATTTGCAATCTAAATTCTCTCGGTAGTTCTAAGTACATCCCAAATATTGGAAATCTCGGCTTCCGGAGCACATTTTCTTTCTCACGGTTTTTAAAAGATAAAATCTTTGTTTAGTTATTTATTCCATTATTATATTTAAAAAAAGACACACATACACATATCGTACGTGTGTAACATGTACTTAATTTTTCTCCCACATTATCTGCACATATTTCTAGATGTAACTTCAAAACCTAAACTTTAAGATCATGTACATACAATTTTAATTATATCTAAATCGAAGTACACAAATATTCGAACTCACTGCTGTAGTGCTATTTGTCGCTTGTTCCAACAGATACAGGCGGACAGAAGAAGTCAATGTATTCAGATTGGCGAGGCCAACGATCGTATGCCTGTTTTTTTTTTTTTTTTTATTGCGGCGCGCGAATTTCCGAGAATAGGAGCATATTCGGGACCCCGTCAGATCCGTAAGAAACGTGACCGCGCACGCTTCGACAAATCGGCACAATGGGATTGGATGCCGCGCGCGCCAAACAAATCGCGGCTAATAAGAGGTTGATGCATGGTGCCGCAAGCTGGAGGGGGCCAATACATAAAAATAAGATAAATTTTGCACTTGGCTGGTGATGAATGGCGGGATGAATTATTGAATAGTTAAACACACAGCACCTCTCTCTTCTCTCTCTCTCTCTCTCTCTCTCTCTCTCTTTCTCTCTTTCTCCCGTCTCTTTTTCTCTTTCTTACGGTCCGAGTCGGGGCCCCCCTCGACTCCAGGTCCGAAGTCCGGATGAGATACGTCGTTCGGAGCCCAGGGCCGCTTATTGCGGAACGGAGTCTCAAAATCCGCCGAGCAGTGCCAACAAGCTGATTTTATTCCGCGACGAATCTTAATAGCTCGGTCGTGTCAAACAACCGAGCCCGAGACAGTTCTAAAGAGTACTCGGTGTTCTCCTTTTTATGCTAAACGTATGGAAAAGCGGACCTTATGTACGAAAAAAAAAAAAAAAAAAAAAAAAAAAAGAAAGGAAAAACGAGAACGATTGCATTGTAAAACACAAAATAAAGGCATCTGGCGAATATGACGTACGCGATAAGTAACAAGTGGGATGATGAATTATACGACGATACTATCGTTACTTTTGCTTTCTGAGGCGGACGATTCTACGAGTTTTAATGGCTGGGAAAGCTCGTAATCACCTTCATCGCGAAACGCCTTACCAATGTTACATTTGAAAGGGTAATGGCGCGACGCGGAGGTTCGCTCCGAGAGAGAAATATCAACGAGAGCAAGGCGACACACAACGTACTCTCTCTTTCTCTCTTTCTTTTTCTCTCTTTCTCTCTAACTCCCCGCGACTATTTATATTTAAATTCTTTCTCGGCAGATCGCCGCGCCGGATAACGAAATGTAAATTCCATTCGAGAAAGTGTAGCGAAATTCGTATATGACTCGTTGAGGGAAGTCGACACGGAGATTGGAGCACACACGTGCTGTGTACGGCGCAATGAGTAACAAACGACGATACGCGCGATAACGGACGCGTTCCATATTCAGCTTCTCAACCGCGTCGCGAAACATACAAATGGTCCAACTATAACGCCTTCCGTGATTTTTTTATTCATCGC
>QVOB01017264.1:0-17204 GCA_014839585.1 Pseudomyrmex concolor | reverse complement strand
CTAGGCATTCCACGAAAATCGGTTCTAGAAAATTGTTTGGGAAATCTGCTGCTCAAGATCGCACTACGACTTCCTACCCTGATTGCGTTTGATACAATGTCTAGATACTTAAGGTTTTTGGCCCGTCGGTTGCGTCTACAGTCTGTGGTAACATTTGGTTTGTAACTTTTGACGTTTTTTTACACACTTGACAGTCAAGCTCTACACGTCCGCCGACATCGATGACAATCGATGCGACAAACGGACAGGATTATTCTCGCAAACATTACACCGTGTTTCCACAAGCAAGTCAAGCAACAACTTGAAGAGAAATAAATTTTCTCAAAACATTTTTCTTTTCCCGAATAAAAGCGATAACGTGAAGAGCCAGAGAGAAATGAACAAAATGAAATTTGATTGAAGATTGTCAAAAGCGTTTATTTCGAGTTGAAATGGAGAAGAAGACTAAGAATTTCCAAAAAGTATCTCAGTGTAATGTTTACGAGAAATGATTCTTGTGTATAAATTTCACTAAAAAGAATTATAATATGTATACATACATGTGTGTATAATGGATGCGGATTGTTTGCCGAAGTTTCGTGGTATACTCTGGCGCACGCTACGTCGCGTTACTTCAAACGCTAAATTAAGCTAAAAACCGATCACGTTCACATCTCGTTCACACCCGCTGCTGACACGTTAAAACAACGTTGTTGTTAACTTCCGCTCGATCTAAGATATTACATCGCATGACAGATAATCGTCGCGCTTACGAACGAGCGATGGAGTAGGAACGAACTCTCGAAGAAATTTTGTTTATATTTTAAGCCGCGCCTTGACACAATGCGTTTTACCAAAATTGTGACAAAGAATGCACATATTGCATTACTTAATCAATTTATATTGCACTCATATGGGAGATTAATTCACGGTATATTTAAGCAACGATCACAAATTGCTCGTTGCAAATGAAAGTGGTGGTGGTGGTGATGAAGTCGCGTGTTCGAAATATCCGTGCCAAATTATATATGAGTTCGTGACTCGACGCGAATTCAACAGGAATTCACTCACTGGTCGTGAGTGAAATTTAATGGCTTAAGAGAGAACAAAACGGCGCCAATTGATTTCGAAAATCTTCCGGAGATAAAGCTTTCGAATTCCACTTGCAATCAAATTGACAGACAATTGAAGAAAAGGTTGTTTATCTTATTGCGGTGCGATTTTTTTTTTAACGTGATATATGTTGTATCGAACAAACGCATTGTTCGAAGGCCTGCTTCGAAATGATGATCGACATACGCTGATGAGTACGGCGGGGAGAAATACGGATGCTCACAAAAATCGGAAATATCCGGATGTACAAATGATAGATCGCGAATATTATGTCCGACGGATTGCACGAGGGGCGGTGGGAGAGGAAAGGGATGTACAAAATGCGATTATCACGAACGTAGACCACCTTGAGAAATGCACGATGTCCACGGAGAGAAATGTATATATACCAAAAAGTATAAAAATATAGGGATTAATATATGTATATAATCAGCGTTTACCGTAAAATAGTCTCTTAAGTATTAAAACAGCGTAGAGAGAGATTTATGTGTAATAGTCTCTCTCTCTCTCTCTCTCTTTCTGCGAAATGCGCCAGGAAAATTGATGAAAAATCACTTTCGTTCCTACGCCATTCATTTTCCGCAGGAGGTTTGCACGTACCGGAAGAAAGTGTGTCTCTCGTGCTCCGCGCGACTGCACGTACAAGTGAAGCGAACTAGGAGCTGGCAAAGAAATCAAAGAGGAAACAAGATAATGGCAAAACACACGCGTGACTTTCTCTCTCTCTCTCTCTCTCACTCTTTTTTTTCGAAAAAAAGTTGCATGGCAAAAGCGCGCATCTTCTCGCGCGCTCTCCTCGCGTTTGCAAATTCTCTTCTCAACTACCTATTTTTCTTTTCTTCCCGTTTCAACCTTGACAACACACAAAAGGTTTAACGTTTCCCGTAGTCTTCGTCGTACGTTTATTCCGTTTCGCGCACTGTCTGTCCTCTTATGTGTCTGTTTTCTGTGCGCGTATTATGATGGAATTTTAGAATAAAATGTGGCATTTCCCTTCTTCTTTCTCCGTTGAAACAGAGAAGATTTTTTCTTTTTCTTCATCTTCTTCCGTTTCGCTCTTTCCTTATCTGAGACAGCGCAGCCACTTGGGAAGCATGGCCGCGCATCTCAAATAATCTCAAATGGAGCCACTGGTGTCACTGGGAAACACCATCATGGTCTCGGCCCCGTACGAAGGGGTTGGCGAGCTCCTCGCGTCCGACGCCCTGCTGGTGGAACTGAAACTGCTGGAGCTCAGGTCCTCGTAACTGGCCAACGATTGGCTGCCACCTGGAAAAAAGAACACAACGAGTGAAACGTCGGATCGGCGATCGGGCAAAATTCCTCTCAAAATCGTCGCAAGAAAGATTAGCGTCGCGCCGAAGAAGCTTATCACTTTTATGAGATTGTCTCTCTCTCTCAGCTTGCGCGTCATTGGTCTTAAGGACAGAGCTGTCAAGCTGGAATAACACATTTAAGTATTTAATTAGTGGTGCATGTTGAAAACTAGCGAATAATTTTGAATATAAAGACGAAAAGCAATTGAAATGAATAATTTTTACACTGAAAGGAAACAGAGAAGAGACATATAATCAAATGAAAAGAATAAGATAGAGAAAATTGAAAAGAACCGAGAGTTTCCGAGTTAAGTTAATCATGATCTTGTGATCCATGTAATGTTAGTAAATTTCTCCTTAAGACCGATGATGTTTTACACTCAGTCAACTCGCAAAAGTATTTTGAACGAGTCACAAAGGGAAAAAAAGACTCCAAATAAGTTACTATTACACATGTTTCAACTCTACATTTCTCTCGCGTTTCTCGGGATACTTTCGCGACCGACTGTGTAAGTAAATTATTGTATTCGACTTCAAATCTACATTCACGTGTACACACGCACAACACCAGTAGTGAAAATTGTGCTATGATTTTAGTTCAATATTTCACTTAATACATATAAATGGTGAGATCAAATCCTTTGAGAAATGAAAAATTCATAATCAATGAAGGGGGTGAGAATACGAGAGATTTTAACATTAGAGATGCGCGATGTGCGAAGTAACACACAAATCTACACGAAGCATATATTTCATGTAAAAAAGTTAATAAGAGGACGAGAAACTTTTCAAGAAAAATAGCATGACGTATTGCGTTATGGCTGTATATACTTTTATTTTCGTTTTATCGTTTTTGTCTTTTTTTTTCTCTTAAATTATATGTACTTAGCAACCACCCCCGCAATGAAGGAAACGCTTCTTCCGCGAGTCAAGCGTCTCGCGCGCTTTAGGTAATTCTTTTTTTTTTTTTTTTTTTTTGTACATTTCTCAATTACAGTTAGTAAATATCGTTAGTGCATTTTACAATACATTCCGGCGTGTTTCCGCCACAAACGATTTTATACCGTGGAAGAAAACAGCATCGCGCCCTGTTCGCTTCCTTTCTCTTCACTTCTCGTAGACGATTCGTTCGATTATGTAATGAAATTGTGAGATATATATACGATATATTACGGTGTATTTCAACGTTGCTCGATTCAAACGAAAAACAAAAAAAAAAAAAAAAAAAAAAAAAAAAAAAAAAAAAAATAACTAACAG
This sequence comes from Pseudomyrmex concolor, assembly GCA_014839585.1. NCBI lineage: Eukaryota > Metazoa > Arthropoda > Insecta > Hymenoptera > Formicidae > Pseudomyrmex > Pseudomyrmex concolor. The sequence continues at coordinate 13,538 of QVOB01017264.1, read as the reverse complement.
TGTCAATTCGGTGTTTGTTTCATAGATACTATTTCGAATCACAGGAACTTTTTCGCCAGTTAAAATTAACACTCCCAATTCTTTTTTTTTTTATTATAGTATCGACACCAAAAATATTTTTCTGGGAGTATATATGTGTGTATTTAGAGTAGATAACAATGTTGTACTCTTTCGTCAATTATTTCCAGAATGGAAACACCGCTTAGTGTCTACATTAATGTAAATCTTCTTTGTAAAGAGTGCCGTAGAAAAAAAAAACCGGAATCGTTCAAAGACGGAAATTTACATAGATTACTCTGTGTATCAAGCGCGCGTAAATTCTGAGAATTATATAAACGTTATGCAAAATAAAAATCTCCATATTGTAATCTCCAGTATTTATGCAAATCTTCGCGATTTTTCCGATAAGACTTTGCACACTCTCTTTCGCAAACTGCGATATTATATGCGCGAGCGGTGGGGAATTATGTGGCATATGTCCTTGTAGATATTCCTTGCAGTTTGCACAGTCAATCGTCATTCATCGATTACGAGTAAATAGAACGCGGCTAACAAAGTGCACAATGATATACTAAAGAAAATAATACTGAGCGTCATTCTCGCACGCACTGATGAAACACCTTGTTCAAGTTGATCGGAATTACAATACGAAATCGCCATGACGTGTGTAATTTATTTTTTTACACTTTCTTTACGCAACATTTGTACCGTTCAAGTTTCTTTTATTTTTTGCCGTCACCTAGTGCGCGCTCGAATGAAATTTCCGATTCGGAGTTTGTAAACTAATAAAAACTGAGTAAATTAACGTTAGACAGAACTTCGTCCATCGAACTTTGGCATTGTGACATCACGAGTGAAAAATCTCTCTAAGCAGTCTGTCATCAGAATCATTTACGAGAACGAGAGACAAAGGGCCAACGAACGAGACTGACAAAAGAGTTCTTACATCAAGCACACTAAACGTTTTCTACAAGCTAAAGCTTACAACATCGGAGAAAAAATGTTTTTCTGCATTTCACCTATTTATAAAGTTACAGGAATAAATACGAAAGTAAAATCGAAAATATATCATCTATCGACTATCATTTGCATTTGCAAATCTCGGCAAAGACAGGTTCATCACACGGTACATTATATTTGATGATCTAATCACAATTATTGCCTTCTTCGTAACGACCGACGTGTACAGCGGCGAAAAGTTCATATATTGTCGGTCTTAAAATATATATTTCAATTTTTATCACATATACATCATACATACTAAAACTTAAATATATCGTAAAATACAAAATAATCAATATATAATTTATGATAATATATATCATACGAAAAAAAAACGATATATATTATCATATACCTTTTTTTCATTATTACACATTCTTATTGAGTCTCGTGAAACTTGCAAAAAGTTTATGCGCATGGCTTCCGGATTGATTATGTTATTTTTATACTATGATTCTTTCTTGTTTTTTTACACTCTCACTTTAAATAAATACAGATATTGGCGTAAATCATTGGCTTCACACATGAAGCTGCACCAATTATATCTCAATAATAAAAGAGGCAATTTCATAAAGACATTTAGGCTAATGTCTGTATGTGAAAACTAACGTGTCTGTGTAAAATAATAATTTAGAAATAATTTATACAAATAGCAATACTTGGTGACTCATTTGTGTTTCATAAGACCGATAATATATCGCTTTTATTACATTTCTTTTTACCGTTAACTCGAATGAATTGTCTTACTGTAAAAAGAAATCTCAATAAAAAATATTGTATCACGTTGTAGCTGCCGATGTACAAACAGATCGAAACTGTGTTGATACGTGAAAATTTTTATTGCGAGATGTCGATTTGCCCCGTAAATTGCGATAAATAATACATAGAATCGCCCACGTCGTATGGAAAAGAATATATCTGCGCGCGTTTAAAAGGAAAATACTGGTTAATTGCTCCTAACTACTACTCAGGTAGATACACAGATAAACTGTAACAACTCGATATACACACAGAAACAAAGAAAATAAAATTAGAATTATTCTATAAATTAATACGCATATATGAGCGTATTAATTCGTAGAACAAAAACTTCTTATATACCATTAGATAATATCCACACGAACATTGGCTCCGAAAAAGAAAAAAATAATACTTCTCCTCTGAGAAAAGCCAAAGGATTATTAAGTCGAGAATTCAACTGTGTGATTGTGTATAAAGTGCGCTTTGCAATTTTTGGACGTTTATATACTTCTAAAGTGTTTTCATCTTCTCTCGTAAGGCCAGAAACACATGCGAACGGAAAACGCATCTTTTGAACGCTCGTAATTATCGCAATTATCGAATGTATCGCTAATAAGAACGATATGAGGACCGAAGTATCGTTTTCAAAAGCGTTATAATACAATTGTTTTTTCCGCAATCGATCAACGCTCTCTTCTCACATACGCACGCACGCACACATCCCCGACACGCACTGTACGCATAGTAAATTTGTCGGAAATCATAAATCGTTTCTCTTTTTGTTTTTTTTCCTATGTGATACATGCCTGCATGTAACGGTGTAATCACGACGAAGATCAAACGTGCGACGAGACTTTCGATCAAATTACGAGTAGACGCAACAAGCCCGTATGTGTATATATACGCTGTTCATAAAATATCTAATGCCATTTAGATCGAGATCACTATCAGCTGAGGAAACATCACAGTTTAATAAAGAATTTCTTCTTAAAGAGTCGAGAGGGTGAGTCGTGTGAATGTTTTACTTCGCCTTGATGATGAATTCAAATTATTCGCGGGAGACTCTACAAGACGACTGTAATATCTTTTCAATTAATCACACTCTGTATATTCGTTTATATTATATTATATTATATTATATTTCTAACGGTAGCGGAGATAGAGCATTTTTTTTTTCTTATCATCATCAGATTTTCTTCCGAGAGAAATGTACATTGCGCTTCACCACGTGCTGACGAACAGATAAAAACAATTTTTTCGCGAATAAAACATCCTCCACATCCTCTTTGCTCTTTTTCCGAAATGATTTTACGGTTAGATCTTCAGGTCAATAAAACTATTTGTCTCAAGAACATACTTCTCCGCGTTTGAGTTTCTTCCGTAATATTTTAGTTTTATATTACATATAACGATTGTGACAACATTTGTGATGGGAGTTGCTGAGTCGCGAGGCTACTGAATTTTGTATTACAAGTATGTAGTTCTCTTTGTTTTTCTCTTTTAAATATATTCTCGCACGAACGATATATCGTTTCTCTTTTTTTTGTTTATCTTTATCTAATAATTACGACACAAAACGCAATATTACACCTAAACATACACAATGTTTTTATACGTTACCATCGGCAACATCGAACACGTTTTACATGATTTTTTTTTGTTTTTCTTTGACATTTTCCATCTCGCAAAAATTAACATTTAAAAGTAAAACGTTTACATAAGCTAAATACGCGCCTGCGTAGGCCACTCGAAAATGCGAAAGAAAAAGTAAAATTGTAGAACGTAAAACTTTGAAGATATCAGAGAATGATGTAAAGTTAAAAAAACAAATAAACGTTTTAAAATAAACAACAAAAAAAGAGAAAATTTTGTCAAGCATATTTACAAACATAAAGATAATAAATAAAAATTTTGAAAAAGTCAACAAATACGTGCAGACAAGTATAACAACATATCACATAATTGCATCAAATCGCTTTGTATAAGGTGTTATTATGTTTTTTTTTTCTAATTACAAGAATTAAATATATATTAATTAATGTGAATTAAATATATATTAATTACACAATATTTGTACTATGTAAGTTTATAATAATAATTTTTATAAATAATAATTTACTTATCAATTTAAAAAATTAACAAAAAAACATAAAACATCTAATAAAAAAAATAAAAACATGAATTTTAAGGATATTTTTCCGATTGACGCACCATTTTTTATATTTCGCAATTATGTCCAGCTCTATAAAAAAAAAAAAAAAAAAAAAAAAAAAAAAAAAAAACAAACAACGTGTCAGCCCGGGGAAAAAATATGGACAAATTCAATGTTGTTTATAGATTTATAAGATCGTTTCAATCTCATAGTTATATTTTATAACCAGACATCGAATTTGTCCATACTGACTTTTATTTGTCTTTTCTTTCCTTTCTTGCTTCTTTCAAGAGCTCATGACATTTCATACTACAAGAATTTTAAAACAAATTAGAGATAAAGTACTTAATGTTTGCGCATATAATAAAATAAACAAATAGAATTCTCGCTAGACAAACGACAAATTAGAAGTTACAAAAATAAAATTGAACTCGCATTATTAATGTGACGATAGAAGCTTGTATAATATGAGCCTAGGTTTGTGTGATTCAGGCGTGAAATAATAATAATTTACTATTCGTTTCTTTCTTTTTTTTTTTCTTCAAATTCGTACTATTAGTAATTTTATTATTATTATTATTATTTTTAGCGACAAACTGTCAAAGAATATTCGTCTGAATATTAGCAGCACACACGATCGATAAATATAGAGAGTCTTCTAAAATGTGTTTCAAAAATAAATAAATATATATTGCACAAAGATGCACAAAGAATTATGTACAATTAAATTAAGCGCGATTTGTGTTATTAGTTAGAACTCACATTCTAATCGAATCTAATAAAATACTACAATTTAGCGAAAAAACAAGGTCAGTATACTGACAGTATACCCGGTCAAAAAGCATAATCTCTATGGCAGTAAAGATGTGTGTGAAAGCTTGATAGATTTTATAATAAGAACACCTTGCGCTACAACGAAGGAATATACATATATGTACATATATGTATATATATATTGATCTATATTGCGTGCCGGATAATGATGATGATGATGATCGTCACTCGAGGGAACAGAGCTTGAAGGTGAGCCCTGCAAATGAACACCTAATGGCCGATCGTTTGTCACATCAGTTTGCTTGTACCGAACAATTAAATTACTGATAGTGGGCAACGATATACATATATATATACCCAAACTTAATACTTTTGTTGTTTCCTTTTTTGTTTACGATCTAAGGCAGTAGAATTGAAATCGCTACATGGTTACTCGAGTGCCAAGTCGCAGAAGTGTGAAAGGATTCTGTTCTATAAGAGCTCTCCCGTTTGGTTCTACACCCCATTTAGAACAAACGTCGAAAGCGTCCTAGATAACATCCTATAAATGTGGGAACACAACCTTGCCCCGCTAAAATGTAGTGTTCATTGCGCGCGCGCGTGTGTTCTCGCTAACATCTTTTGAATCGGAAGCGAACTCTTCAAGATTTTGAAAAAAACAAATTCATGTAGTTTTCTCTAGCAGTTTTTTTTTTGATCATCTCACAATTATTTTTCAAATCATTTCAAATGCCAATTTTTTATGTTGGTAATAAAGATTGTTTCAACGAAATTTCGACAGTTGTCATCATCATTGTAGCAAAACACACGCCGATTACGCAAGACCCGGTGCGAAGTAACTTTTGCAACGTTCGCGCACAATCATGCAAAGTTCTCGATTGTTTCTTCCTAAAAACGAATGCTAATCCACCCCCGTTACTTGCATCAGGAGTATGTAGAGGGCAAGGCTGGCCCTACGCACGTCCATGCAGCAATCCTCTACTCATCTACGCTGCTTCCTCCGCTTGGATCTGACGCTCGATTTCTTCACGGCCGCCTCTTCGGGCATCTTCTTCGAATGTTCCGCGGCTTCGTTTCGCATCTTCTCCGCAAACTCCGCGCGAATCAAATCGTCCGCTGGCGATATCAGCGCCTTCGTGGGAACCGGATCGTTTCGTTCGGTCCCGCTTTCTTCCACCTGCCGCTGCGGTTGAAGCTGCAAAGAAGATTCTCTTTGCGATTCTCTCCTTTCGGCTGCGAAGTTACCTCGACGTGTCTCGTCGACGATCGGTACTTCCGTGGCGAGAAGATGTCTGTTCTCTGCTGACTCGTTATCCCCCTCGTTCTGACGGGCCTTAACTCGTGCCGTGACGCTCGCTATATTCTCAAGTTCTTCGTCTATTATCGGCTTAGGAAGGTAATTCTCTACGTGGACGCTCTCCTCCGTCGTCGTCACCGTTGTGCTCGCCGTCGTCTTCTTGACACTCTCTTTTTCTGCCGTATCGCCCTCGTGCCAAAAGAACTTGGATGGTCTCATTAGCGCCGTGTCGTCCGCGATGTTGAACAAATTCTTGTCCGCGCGAGGTTCTTTGTTTATTATCCGGGCAGGTCTACCAGGCGCAGGAAGATCTACGAGGAAACTCTTCTCCAACGTCGCGGTCTCGTCGATGTTGTCTTCTTCTGCCGTATCGTAATCACCTTCGTGCCAACGAAACTTGGATGGTTTACTCGGCCCTGTGACGTTGGGATCCCTGACAGTAGAACGTTTTTCGACTGTGCGAAGAGATCTGCAGGACGCGGGAAGGTCTAGAAGAAAACTTTCGAAAAAATTTTCCTTCACCGTCGTTGTTGTGCTCTCATCAACATTATCCTCCTCTGCCGTATCGTAATCGCCCTCGTGCCACTGGAATTTAGACGATTTGTCACTCGCGCTTTTCTCTTTCTTGCCTTTTTCTTTCCGAAGAGATTTTCCACAGGACGTGGGAAAGTCTATGGGAAAGCTCTCTTTCATCTTGTTGTCAGAAACACTGTCTTCCTCTTCCTTGGACTTGAAGCACTTGTGCTCGCGCGTTCTATGTGTCGCGAATTCCAAAAACGTGGAGTCATCTTTGTCGTCGAATTTCGCCTCGAGCCTTTTCGCTTGTTCGCCGATCCCCAGCTTCTCCTCGATCTCCACCAACGGCTCGAGATCCGTTTCTTTGCGGACCTCTTGCGAATCCGACGTTATACTTTTCTTCACGATCGAGCTCCACGATATCTCCGTCAGAGGAGAGAAATCCTGAGTTCTCGACTCTTTGCTCGACTTGTTCACAAGCGTCTCTTCTTGCACGGCCTCCTGCAGTTCCGCCATTTTCACCTTGGAGGAGCAGAGTAGAGGCAAAGGTGCGGACTGTGAAAGCTCCGTCGAGCTGTTCTCCTGTGAGAAGCTCGCGGAGGACTGACTGTCCACATGTGACTTCTTGCTCTTGCGTGATTTCTTGACGCGCGTTCCAGCGGTCTCGGTGGCCGTGAGCAAAACCTTGCACTCCGGCACTACCGCGGCGTCCATCTCGGCCTTTTGCAACGCGTCGATGTCGATGATCTCGACGATATCGCTGTCGGTGGTCTGAGAAGTCCGCTTGCTTGTGTACAACCACAACGAGGTCGCCTTTTTCGAGCGACTCTTGGACTTTCTCGTGGGGCTCGGGTGAGTGGCTTCCGTTTTGTCGTTGACGTGATCAGCGGAACCGCATCTGTCGATCTCTTCCGATCTAGGCAAACCTTCTTCCACGGGATTGTATATCACGGTAACGTCCGCGGTTTCCGCGGAGTCGCTCTTCTCGATCACCGTAATATCCTTCTGTTTCTTGCTCGACTTAGACTTCGCTCCTTGCTCTGTCGCCGCTTCCTGCGTTGAGAATTCTTTCTGTTCCAATTCGCGAATCTCGGAGTGTTGAACGTGCTCCAAGTCGTCGTCGGAGGATAAGGTGTGCCTGCTATGTCTCTTGCGCAGGCAACTGTCGTTGCTCATTCTTCTCGCGAGCTTTATCGTATCGGTGTCACCTCGTTCCGAATTCATCGAATCTAGACAGAGATCAGAGCTGTGTATGTACTCCAGATCGTCGTCCGAAATTGTGCTTTTGCTGCTCTTCCGTTGCGCCGAAGGAGAGGCCAATTGCGCCGCGCAGCCGCCGACCGCACCCGCATCTTTGTACTTGTTGTCGTTCTTCGCGCGCATCTGCATCACTTCGGACGCGTGGATGTGCTCGATATCGTCGTCAGATTGAGTAGACGTGAAAGCGGTGTAGTTGCATGGTTCTATCATTTGATACTCTATGGAACTGAAATCGTCCATTGGCGGAGGATCCAATGGCGGTAACTCGTCACAATCATCAGTAGATTTGTCCGCTTCTGACGCAAGTTCATTTAAATCCTTTTTCTTCGAAGTTACATCGAGGGTCATTTCTGGTTTGGACAAGTTGATAGGATAATCCTTCTTCGCGCATTTAATCTCTTCGTTCTTGGACGTCATTTGATCTCTTTCAGGATTCTTTTCTTCTTTGTTTTTTACCTTGTCATTTTTATGCGTCTTTGTCTCGATTCTCATCTTCTTATCATCTCTAGTATCTTTCTCCTCCTTTACGTCTTCGATTTCTTTGTTTTCTCTGACCGTGTGCTTTCCCATACGCGTTGTGCGTTGTTCGACCGAACGTTTCTGCGCGTGATCGGAAACGTCCAACGTAGATTTCTTCGATGAGGTTTTTTCGGGATCAATTTTCTTTGAAGATTTTCTGGATCTTTCGTCCGCGCCCGACTGCGCCGTCTCGACTTGCATAGTTTTGTTCTCCATCAGAATAACGCTCTCGTCGTCGTAGCTGACGACGTATTTCGCCTTGGCGAGGTGTCTCTCGTGAGCCTCGTTGCGATAATCTTCTCCCCGTTTACCAAACTTGTTGTTCTTGCCGCTGCACCACAACGTTTCTTTCGCCTGCGTCATCGGGCTGCTCGGAATCTCACCTTGTTCGGCACACAGACTGAGACTTGTCGGCACATCGCGAAAAGCTTCCTCTTTCTCGTAGTCGATCAACACCGCGGTCGTTGTCGCCATTTCCGCGCAGAGTGCGCGACGCTCCTGCAGCTCGCGTATGCTCTCGTCGGGGACGCTGTCGATCGCCGGCTCGCTCGCCGAGCGCATCTCCGCGCAGATCTCGGTGTGCTCGTGACTCAATGTCCGGCTCGCCGGTTCATCGGGGAGGTCCGCCGCGCCGAGCGAGGCCGGTCCCTCCTCGGCACACACGCTTCTAGGTGCATGAATCTCCTCCGCGGCGGAGTCGTACTCCTGTAGGGAACTAATTGCGTCCTCATCCTCGTCGGCCGACACGGTAATCACGGTGCCGGTGTGAGGGTTGACGACTTTAGTTACCGGCTGACCCACCCTCTCAATTACTGTACGCCTCCCTAGTAACAGAAAAAGCCGTTGGCAGGTATCAATATTATGAGTCGCTGCTCGCGCGTGTCTCTTTCACTCTCTCTCTCTCTCTTTCTCTCTTAAGTTCCCTCTTGTTTTTTTTTTGTTTTGTTTTGTTTTATCATAGAGACAATTAGCTCGCTCGCATGCTCGCTCGGGATTATACGAAATGAACGGAAAATCAGTACAGAATCGTCCAGATTCAAAGAAAGTGTTTTTACGTATTAATGCGAGTGAGATTTTGGCAACTACTTTGGGAAAAATTCGGTGCTTGAAACAAATAAAATTCTCGAGCGCATATATTGAGGAGATATATATGTGAGCGCGATAAGAAACTGTTATGAACGGTCTTTGTCTCTATCGCATTCCGAAACATCCCGTCATGTCAGTTACACGGGAGTCGAGAGCCAAGACAAAACTTAAAAAGAGAAACACATCCGCAAGAGAAACACGTACTGTATTGTATTATAAATTGCAAAACAATTCCCTCTTTCTAAGGTAATACACAAAGCTAAAAGCTCGAGCAAAACTGCGGTAGATCTACTACGTGGTTAGTACAAAGACGGTACACAATTCGGTCTGAACGTTTTCTTTCTCCAAACGTAATAATAAAGAGCAGACGTCAACATACAGAATGTCTTTGCTTTGTTAGTGTTCAGATGTAATAACGGTTACGGGGAGGGCATAATGAAAGATACCTGCCTCTGGCCAGTTCTGTATCCACGCAATATATAACGCTATACAAGGCAATCTCATCCTCTGTGTGTTACATGTACCGGAAACACATTACTAGGAAAGAGGAAAGATTTGCTTACGAGTAAAATAATTTTTTTTATCAATCAGAGATTTCGCAAATTTCGGCGAGTATAAATTTTTTTTTCTTTCTTTCTTTCTCTTTTTTCGAAATTTTTATTTCTTTGTTTTTTTTCTCAATAATGTCAGCAAAAAAAACACATCAGGTCGAAACAAGTTTTGCCGAGTCAAGTTTCACGCGAATATATACATATGTATAATACATATAACCCTGCAAGCTTTGCGAGCTTCGAATGAACAAGACATACTTATAAGAAGTATATAAAACACATATATTTTTTTTGTGTATATAACAAAAAACAATACACAAGAGATACACAAAAATATCGAGTACATACAATGTCAAGAACGTCATTCGTTTTTAATGGGGTAATAATCAGAACGTGAATGACTGTGCGGTTATCGGACATGAGAAATGAATACAGTATACAACAGTATGTGATAATATAAGAGAATGCAGGCAAATTAGATAACAAAGAAAATAAAAGAACAATCATCATTCTCTACATTCACAAGAAATTATTTATCGCTAAGAACATAAAGGTCGCACAAAATCAAAATTATGTATACAAACACATGAATACGAAAGATATCTAAACACAAATATACAAACTTGCGCGAAGTTTATAACAGTCTAGTCGCTTCGGGAAAGACGATGTGGTGTTACTGCTATTAAACGAAGATTGGACCCTGCATTCGTGTAAATTTGGTGCCGCCGACTAAAACGTGAGACTCCGTTGCGTGACTGCGCACTTACCTTGGGCACGATGTGACGCGATGGTTATTTCCAGCATAGCTTCCGCGAGATCTTCTCTCAGTTGACTCTCACAGCTACCGACGGCCACATTCTCGCCGTCCAGAGGATCGCCGTAAGCTTCCATGAATCTTGGTGATTGTTCATAGCTACCTAGCAAGTCGAAAAAAATACATTTTACTCTTTTTTGTTTTCATAATAATATAAAGGATTTCTCATTTATGCGCAACACTGTGATTCGCGCAATGTTTGAAATTATTGGCGCGCTTACTTCCGGATCCATCAATGACGACTGGCACTAACGGTCTAGACGCCGCGTGGGGCATGTTCACGGGCTTCGATCTTGCCGGACGTGAGCCAGTGATTCCAACCTCCACGGTCTCAGCTTCGACCAGATTAACGGCAACCCTGATGTAAAAAATACGTATAACGAATAAGTTTTGTTAAATTTCACTTTCAACAAAAAAGAAATCGAAACAATTAAAGAGATTTAATCGAGAGAACTGAGAAAACTAACCCGCTGGGAGCGTTGTAAGTTTTGAAAACAAATTGCGGGCCCATCCATAAGCGCCTGTTCGGTCCAGCGTGTGTCACGATCTCAACTTGACTCAACCAACGATCCTCGGCTGTGTCGAGTTCTTGGTTGTTCTTTGGTGTGAACGAAACGCTGAGCAAGGGATTGGATAGGGGCAACGGCGCAAAAAGTTCTGCGGAATTTGGAGATCTGCAAAGTGGCCATTGACCTTTTGCTTCGACATCCAATTCGATCATAGTGTCGTCGCAGACTTTTTCCTTTGGCACTCCTGCGAAGCAAATACAAACTTCAAATTTTATTTAAGAATACGTTACACGCTTTTGCAAATCATGCGATAAAATATTTGTCAAATACCAGCAGCTGGTTTAGGTTCCAAGTCGTACTGTATCATATTTCCGTGACAAGCCATGATAAACAATGAATCGACCGCTCTTTTGACAACCTTGCTGCTGGACTCCCGTTGCGCGTACATCCAAGCCCTGGGAGGAGCAAAACACGCGCAGATCTTTAAAGGCAAAGTCCCGCTATCGTCAGAGTGTAGCCGTTGCCTCTGTTGCGGTCTACTGCAAAGTGCAAAGTTATCTTTTAATTTTCCTTTTAGTTTGATTGTTTTCTCTCTAGTTTGATTTTTTCTTCCCAGCAGTTCTCCATATTCTATAATCGATACTTTACCTCGGTTGGGATGAGCTGTTGAGTTGGCCTAAAGAGGATGGCTGCCGTATCTGCGATAAAGGATGCAGTATAGTCGGATGAGGATAGGGGGGAAGTCTAGGATTCGAAAAGGGATAAGTGGACAGAGGTAACTCCGTGTGAGACACAGGAGAGTGGGATCGGGTACCGTGGTCTGTCAGGCCTGCACTTCTCTGGAATCTAGACAGCCTGTTGACAACGTGAGGAGTTGAATGCGTTCTAACGCCCACGGGACCTCCGTAAGGCGCGACGGGAAAGACGTGGGTGGTACCTCTCACGGTAGAAACAGCAGCCCAACGTGCATCGCTTGAGAACACCATATCCTGATATGATACATGATAGAAATACAATAAGTGTTTTCATAATAATATTGATGTCTAGACATTCTTCCAAGTATAGTAGAAAAACCGTAAACTGAATTGATTCACGGTGCTGTTGTACTATAATGCTAAAGTGCGAAATAAATCATACCTGTACTTTCGCAGTGGTATCACCACGATGCAAAATGTACAGATGATGTACCGCCGCTAATGTCGGACCGCCGGGATGCGGTTGAATCTTGAACACGTGAAAGTCATGTCCCCGTTTGTCCGCCGTCATCAGTAACGCGCCGGTCAGGTCGAAGGTCATGGCGACGATCGGATCACTATGGGCGGTAAAATGAGCAATCACAGCCTCCGCGTTTGTATCGTCTAGTTCCTTTTCGTCTCTCGCGACCTGAAGATCCAATATTGTAACGACGCCAGGAGTCACGTCATTTCCCGTGTTGTTGACGGGCATCGGTGACACCGAGTTGCCAGTCAGACTCGAAGCTACGGTTTCTCCCAGTCCACGTAAACCTTTGCCTAGTGACTTTGCCGCGTACAAAACCGTTGCCGTGTAACTCTGCACACCTTCACCTTCGCAACCACCGCTGCTTCTCCTAGAGGGTATTAATTTTTTTTCGCTGCAAACATCACGAAATATAGTTGATCAATTAAGATTGAATAGATCAATGCTATTTTAGTACAAAAGATACCATCAAAAATGAACAAAAGATAAAATTCCATACAAAATTTTGTACCTGTAAGCGAGCCATCGTGTTCCCAAAGCGACAGGATTTGGATTTGTGCCAGGGCTCGTGTAGCAGGTAGTGATTGTTATAGTATTTTGCAACGTTCTGGCATTGAAGACTGCAATTTTTTCTAATAACGTTACGACCACAGATCGCTTGTTCGCCAGCACGTCGCAAACGGGACTCTTGAACGCTACACTATGGACTGACTCGCCAGTTTTCAGAGAAATAAAGGTGACATCGCAGAATTTTGGTCCCGGAAGAGTCGGATCTACCTCGGAGCAGATCGCCACCATCGGCCGTTTCGCTTCGAATTCGTCGACGTGTTCGTCGTCAGTCTTTGGATTCGATAGAATTCGAAGGGTACGAACCATAGCTTGTCGCCATGATAGGACTTCCGTAGCTTCCCCTGCCGCCGATATAAGCCATACCTGCAAAATATTAGTAATTGTCACGATTTATTTCTAGACGAGTAAACTCGGCAAAAAAAATAATATACAGGGTGTCTCGGAACGACTTTAACATCTCTCGTAGGCAGGTAGAAGAAGTAAAACTGAGTCGAAAAGTTCTCAACCATTTTTTTCTATTACATATAAT
>QVOB01017241.1:0-14513 GCA_014839585.1 Pseudomyrmex concolor | reverse complement strand
CGTTTTACAGCCAAGAAGGGATTAATATTTTGGCGCGCACGTCGTTGGATGTAATGGAATACGTCCAATATCCAGGAGGCTATTTAATAATATTGTTTTTGTTCTTTTTTTTTTTATACGCGTCAACATTAGAACGAACGCAACCAATGTTAGTTCGCAGGAAGTTTTCGAGTCCTCTCAACATCCAATCGACAAACGCGATCGTTCGTCGACGTTTTTGCGAACTTTATTTCGGTGGACCGCCGAATTATACCGCGGGTTTCACTGGAAGTGCTTCGGGTCTCAGGAGGATAAGAGCCGCGCGTTGCTCACGATCGCGCGTACGCTCGCGAGTTGAAAAAAAGCTGACGAGGTCGGTAAGCGTTCGTCGGTCCGTTCTGTCGTTTTATTCGATTTTACTTCGAAGAAACGCGCCAGGATAGCTGTATCACGGCGCTCGCGAGCTCATGCACACACATACACACACATACTCTCGCACGTCGAAGCAGTGCCTCTTCTCTTTCTCTCTTTCTAATTGCTCGCTTCTTTTCTACGCGATAATGACGAGCCGGCGTGCTAATTGAAACATCGATGCGCGTCGACGGTATTATTGTTAAATTCGCGGCTTCAATTCGCAACGAGACAGTTCGTGAAGACGTCACGAGTTCCATTTTCGAGATGACATCCGCAATGATGACGTCGCCGCTTGTTTTTCGTTTTAGATTCTCTTAAGAAGAGCGCGCGCGCGTCATGTTGACGATGCGGTCGCGTTGAAACTCGCGTCGAAGTCTCGGGACGGAGTCACACATCTCCGAGAAGAGAAAGAGAATAAGAATTTTGTATTCGATAGAGTCGACACGAGAGATGAACAGGCGGGTGAATTAAATCGGGTAACGCCGCATAAGATAAATATCGATAGATATCCGCGCGGATAAGCCCGAGAGGTGCGCGCGATCCTGTTTATTGTGAATAATAGAAATGATCCCGGGCGATCGGGGCGTCGTCGGGGCTTTTATTTCTGCAGAATGCAGAGTGTTGCGTCTGATGCGCTTTGAGGGAGGATCCCGGGATCCTCGAGAGGGAAAAGTGACGTTCTATCCATAGATCAAAGATCGACGCCGCGCCGCTGCTCGTCGATCCTTGCCTGGTGCGCTCAGACACGAGTGTAATATTATACACAGGGTGTCTTGGGGAACGAGGCGTACTAATAAATATACAGAGCTGCTAGAACAGCGGCTCTGAGCGGGCGGTAGAATGTTCCGACACTACACATGACATGATAGTTTATGTGTGAGAAATCACGTGACGGCGCATTCACACTCCCGTCTCGTCCTTTCCATTCGGTATATTGTAAATTTCATCGAACGACGCGCGTTGTTTTGAAAACAGGCGTCGCGTACAACTATTTCACATATAAATACACATGCGGTCGCATTATCGCGCTTTCAAACGAGGTAATGTTGCTGATTTGTCTCTTAAATTTTTTTTATATTATATACAGTGGAATGCGATATGTTTTTGTAATTAAGTGTCCTCGATTATGGACGGAGACGTTATGTAGACGACGACGTAAGATCGTTAGCAAAATTAATTTTTTTATTTTCCACAGATGAATATATCTTGTTGCAAGTGTTACATATAGATAATATCTGTAGAATTGCCGGCACATGCGCTACGCCATATATATTGTATATATATATATATATATATACGATTTAATTATCTCGCAACGTGTACGATGATTAATATTGTTACGAAGCGATCTAACGGCCGGAAGACGCGAACCATTGCGTGGCTCCCATCGGAATTCCGTTTCGAAGCTCGCCATTGAACCCATGAATTATTATACTCGGGCGTGAGTCCGCGAGTTTAAGCGGCCCTGGAAACGGCAGATCGATATGGCGCGCCCGCGCAAGTCTGCGGGACGCAAATGCGCGTAGACGCATAGACGCGCACCGGCGACCGTGGTCGTCGAGCTTTCTCTCTTCGCGTCACAGAGAACGAGAGAGAGAGAGAGAAAGAAAAAAAGAGAGAGATACACGCACGCGCGCACGTACAGAAGCGTCCACCTGTGTATACAGGACGGTCCCAGACTTATTGCGTATCACATTCCGTCTGGAAATTCTTCCGCCAATAATGGAGGCAAATCGGTTGCCAACAGAAAAGTCGCGACTGATATTTTTTTTTTTTCTAACGATGCGAACTGATTAAATTTCTTTTTCGAAAAATAAATTTTTGAAACAAACAGATCGTTCGGAATAATAATTGCGAGAGGAATTTCCACAGAAATTCTTTTTTTTTATCTAATTTTATCTGCGCACAAGAAAGAGCAGAGACCAGTTTGTCTCACGCGCAAGAGTGACTCACTATCTATCTTGTGATAATAGACTCCGACTGCATACTTCGAAAGTGCTTTCGACATCGGCGCAAAATCGATATTATCGGAACTTAATAATAAACTTACTCGTTTCATATACACCGGCTTATTGTTTATTGTTATTACGTGCGAATGTTCTTGCGCGTGTATGAATATATGGCACTGACTCTTCGCCGAATAAATATTACATTGTGTAAAACCGACTTTGTTAGAAGGAGATTTACCACAGTATAAAATTGTAAAAATCAAATGAGATAGAATGCGGTTGTATATTTTCCCGATTAAATAAAACATTTTTCGAATAAAACAAAAACGTTTTTTAAATTAAAAAGATAAATAAAATCTCGTTTGGGCTAACATTACGAAGTTTTAGATTCGAAACTTCTCTCAAAATGTGTAAGTTTCCAAGTTCTCGTACAAGTCGAGAACACGTAAAAGTAAATCTTGTAATTTCTAAATTGCTCGGTTGACGCAGTACACATCCTCAACTAATAACTCATCAAAAATTTTAAAAAAAAAAAAAAAAAAAAAAAAAAAAGAAAAAGCAAACTTACGTTTCCAATGTGTTTTGGAGTTTTAATGAGAAAGGAACAATTGGTGGTGTACATTCATAACAAACAAAAAAAAGAAACTCGAGGTTGAAAGGACGACTGTACCAAGTGACGGTTTACAATTTTGAAACTGTATCTTACAATTCTGTTGACTGCTTCCAACATGACGTCATGTTTTTGCTATTGTTTGACCGCGCGCAAGAAGAGAACGAAAAGGTAAACCCCCTCCCGTACTTATATATATCCAACAGCGCGATTTCTTCCCCGAAGACAGAGTTTAAAGAAAAATTGGGCAACACAAGGATGAGCCGCGCGCGTCGCGCCGCCGTCGGTTGAGGGAGAAGGTTCCAGGTCCGTAGTAAGGGAACAGAAGGAGGGAAGTTGATGGGGAGAAGCTTTTAGCCAGGCTAGATGGTGCCGAGATAACGGCGCGTCGAAGTGCAGAGTGCGCCATGCCGCGCTATACCGCGCCAGTAGTATAGCATCCGTTCTAACCCCGCACACATTGCGCCTCTCCACGAGTGTATGTATCGCGCGTGTAAGTATTGCACGCGCGTGTATGCAACCGTGCACGAGATATCATCGCTCGCCCACCGGCGACGGCGAACGCGCGTGTATTTTTCGGCCGACGTTTACGTACGCGCTCGCGGAAATCGACGCGCTCTCTCGCTGAACAGAATTGTATTTAGAGTTGATTTTCTTATCGGAAAACGCGCGCACACATGTAAACTTCGCGGCGATTTCGATCGAAGATATTTCTACGCGATCGCGAGATATTTTTGAATTTCCGACCTTGTTTTTGTCTTATGTAATGATTTAATTTCTTTGTCAGGTCTCAACTACGTAGGTCTTGAGAATGATTCATAACGTTCAATATGCATCGAGAAATATAAGTTTTTACTTATAAAATGGTAAAAAAATCCTCTACCTACCTGGACGTTAAGGGTGCACGAGACGCGAGTCGTAAAGCCTGGCGCCAGAAGCAACGATACGAGACGCACTTAACGTTTACCGTTGTACAGCAACCTCAAATCCTCTTTGTCGAAAGTACCTACCGCCTTTCTTACAATTTTTCTTTTATAAGAGCCAGTTGTGTTATAGAACATTCCAAGCGGGATTATGCATTGGTCAGCGATTACGGTGAAGCAGTAATTTGAAATATTTTGAATTATTCAACACAGAGATATGTGTCGAGGAAATTATATTATAAAACTATGTGATTGTAAATATTAAAGTAAAAGCGCAAAAAATTAAAAGTTTTATATCACATAAGGTACGCAATTTAATTTCGTTAATAAGTCAATTAAATAATCGTATAATTTGCAAAATGTCTTTTTATCGTAACAATTCGGACGAATTTTTCTTTTTTTCTTTTTTTATACGTTCGGCGAACGATAGATTTTGACCAAAACAATACACGGTGGCTGCTACCAAGGTGTCTCGGAATTTACAAAGTGACCTGGGATTTGTAGACCTCCCAAACCTTACCCTTATTAGCACAGATTTATCGATGCAAGGTTCTAGTTTTCGAATTTTCGACTAGTTATCAGTTTTGAGATCGGTAAACGTTCTACAACACGCGCACGTATATATTTTCTATCTTTCAGCCTATTTTCTCAACAAGCGCGCTACCGTTTCTCGGAAAAAAGATAAGTTCCGAATAAGATTTTCTCTCCGTATCTCCGAAATAGATATTCTTGTAACAAGTTCAGTTTTTCACGACGAATTTATCGCACGATTATAAAAATATCGTACGTGCTCAGATAATTTTAAAGTTGCCTGATATATTACATTCTATTGTGTACTGAGAAAAATCTCTTGTCTGCGAATTTATACAAAAAAAAATTGTTGTTTTCTTACGTACGGACGAAGTTTTTACTTGATAAGAATAAAAACGAGTTATAGTTCATGTTGATGTTAGATATCGATATCTGACTTCGTGTGTACTCTGACTATTTCGACCTTTTCTCTCGCTTTATAGATTGATCTCGTCAGAATTCCAGACGCCGTGTATATAAAATAAAGGAAAAAATAGCGAGTGGCGCCTGACGTTGACGTGCGCAGAAGACCGTCAAGTTTTCTTGTGTGAATGTCGCCTCAGAAAACTAAATCCTACCTACTTTTAAGCGGCTCAGAACGGCTCCCAATACGACGGGCGGTCGTGAATATGGAGGTCAATCGGTGCCCAGAGGCGCTTCTCAGTCACGGAAAAAAGCCTTAATCCAACGTGGGTTTCGCGCCTTTTCCACAATGTCGTTTCTTCGATTCCCTCTTTGTTTCACATCCTTAAATACGTCGCATCAAGTCCTTAGACACGTACGCTTACTTTAAACACATTGAAACACGTTGCGAACAGTCTCTGTGTATCTTACGTAAGAATTAGTTTCTCTCGAAAAGAAAGACAAACTTCGACGATCAGCAAAGGCAATAAAATAATTACATTTTATGTAAAAACAAATTGTAAAAAGATTTAACTTGCAAGTAAAGAAATGAACGTAAAAAAAGTAAAGACTTACAAGGAAAGAAATACAAAAATGATTAGCGGGTTTAGTTATAAATGTTGTATGTAAAAAAATTGTAATTGCAAATTTTTTTATCACCCGCGTCTCGGTCGAAAGTTTAATGAGAATATATTTTTTTTTATATCCAGTCTGTTTTTGCTATTTAAATATGAGAAAACAAACGAGAGAAAGACTTCATAAATATATAATTATCGCCCTACTTGGACGAGAGAGTCTATTCAACATTCATTCGCGGATCAAAGACTCTCTTGCGAACAGAGAGTTTCTCGTTAAACGTCAAACATACGTTCGCGTTTATCGAATTCCGTGTAGTAAGTTCGGGAAGTCGCGGCGCAAACACGAAAATAGAGGCCCGGAGAGGCACGACAGCGACAGCGGCGGCTGGTCCTTAGCGTTTTGAAGTTTGCGTGAATTATTGCGGGCTGTCGCACATGCCTTGTGCATGCCTTCGAGAGGCTTGCGAGCGAGAGAGCATCGCGCTCGGTAGAGAGAGAGAAAGAGACTATATACGTGTGGGGAGAGGTAGCATCTGCCCGGGATGCATTCGGGCGCTGATAGCTTTGTCGGCTTCCCGCATCTACACGCTCCTACGCGCTGAGCCGCTTAAGAAGCGGCCTTCCTTCCACGTTCCCACTTCGTCGAGCGCGCGGCTTCGTCCCCTATTGTAAAAAATCTCGTAATTCCGAGACGGTACTGCGAACCTGGTCGCTGAGATAGACACACACACACACACACACACACACACACACACACACACTCTCTCTCTCTCTCTCTTTCTCCGATACTTCATGTCATGGAACATTTTTCAATTTATTTTTTATATCGACGAAATATTTGTCTTTGTGTGATAAAAATATATACATTTTGTTTGACGGATCGCAAAACAACAGATATTCTATGAAAAAAAAAAACAGATATTATGATAAAAGTAAATTTCGACCGTACACTGAAAGTTGTCGTTCGATCATATATTCTTTTGAAAGTGAAATATCTTAATTTATTCATTTGCCACATATTTTTCAATGTTCTTTTTTTTATTAATTTCCTTATTTAATTTTCATCTCTTTTGGCATTTTTAATTTTGTTTTTCAAAAACAGAGTCTTTTTTTGGTGTCATACGCGGCTGGATTTTCCATCGTCACACGTGACCAGTCCGATACTGTGTGGGGTTCTCTCGCGTCGATCGACTTGCTGGCGCAGCGCGAGGATTAGCTAATGCGCCGCAAGCGAACCGCGAAAGCTCTTCCCTTTTTTCGCGGCTGTGCGAATCGCAGCACGAAGCCGCTGCTCTTTTTTTCTTTTTCGAGCAATCTTTTTTCGCCTCGGCACGAAGAAAGGAACTTCCGCCTGAATCGCGCCGTTGTCGGGCAGCACGCGAATCGCCGCGCCTATATTCCGTTGCGTCCACAAGGACTTGCGCTATTCGAACATTTTCTTTTCATCGAAAAAACTGCGAGAAGATCAATAATAATTCCGCGACACAACCTGGCTACTGTAAGCGCAACGAAATAAAAAATCTCCGAATAGCAAGAAAAAAAAAAACAATCAACACATCGGATTTTCTTGCAAATTATCTCGCGTTATAACGTTGTTGAGTATGTAAAACGATAATGAAACAAACACACTTAGGTAAATGCATACACTAAAGATATCTTATCTCTTTATCCACTTTAAAACTACAATACTTTATATCGCGGCAATAGCTTTCACATTCGAGAGAGAGAGAGAGAGAGAGAGAGAAATGAAGATTCTTGATTTAATGCATTTGTAGAAGCTATTATATGTGTGCATAGAATTTGTTTCAAATGTTCCTCGTACTTTTGCTAATTGAATATTTCGGGAGTAATAATGGTTCTGTGCCGTCCATGATGGAGACGGGAAGTTAGAAGAAAGAGAACGAATGAGCTTTAATTGACGGAATAACACTAATTGTGTTTTTTTTCTGGCGAAAATATGACAAAATCCGCAAATGCCGCGATATTCAATCCGCTATTCTGCAGACATAATCTTTTCAAACATTGATGCGACCGCATGCACGACATACCCTCTTATATAAGGGGACCAGACGATTTAACGAGACTTTTGGGCAAAAAGCTCGTTTTGTTTGAATTATAATTTGTTGGACGGTGGCGAAAATGAATTGCCGATCCGATGAGCGTGAAGAAAATATTTACTTCCGCGAGAAACGCGCGCGCGCTTCATCGAGAAAGTGTCTCTAACACACAAGTCATTTAACAAAACGTCGAAAAAGAAACAGCCGCCGAATTTTACACGAATAGTATCGAGATAAAAACGATACCCGAAGAATTATAAAATGATTGACGTGTAAAATGATTTGTATAATGTCGAATTATTTTCGTTACTTTCCGATTTAACGTGTGAGAAAAGATTTTCTTTTTTCTAAACTACACTTAAAATTAAATTTATCCTGCGCGCTATATACGCGCCTTTTCATATTTATCCGGAGGAAAATCCGAAACCAAAACCTTACGCTGCGCGATGTTTCTAACATTTGTCGGACATTGCGCAGAAATCGACCTAATCGATAGCTCGAAAGAGAGAGAGACAGAGAGAGAGAGAAAGAGCAGAGCGGCGTATTCTTGCTGATGCGCGTTGCTTTACGGAGAGATGCGTTTAAAGTGTGTGTACTGCGAATATTTCTTTTTTAAATAACGACGATTTACAGAGAAAGCATGACGCGAGAAGAAACGACGAGAGAAAGCGCCGGATCATTTTTTTTGTTTGTTTTTATTTTTCGTAAAATGCAGAAAGATGACAAAAGAGCGTTCTGCGACGTGACATCTTTGTCATTTGCGCGAAAACTCGCGCGTTGTAGCAAGTGCGCGGTCGCAATTAAGAGTCAGATTATGTGTACGCGTCTCTAATTATTTTTAAATGTATTACGCCGTGAATATATTTGATCTTAGCTCTGTGTTTTTCTCTCCCGCGCGTGATTAACGCTAATGCACGTAACATTTCGCCGCTGATAAAAAATCTTGCACGACTTCATCCTGTTCTTACGAAAGTATTTAATGAATTTCTTCTCCAGACAGGTTTTACAAGAATACAGCGTTTGCCAACGACTCTTCGACATATTTTGCAACTCCGCTCGGTAAGATCGTCAAACTACAACTGTTCGCGCGAAATATTTAGCGCAAAATGATTCTCGTGTTTTCGTAATGCACGTGGATTCAATCCGCTCGTGTATCTACCTGCGGAGTGAAATTGAGTGAGAGCTTTGTCCGCACAAGCTCGTTGTTTTCCTAGACCTGTTCGACACGAATATCAACTTGAGTGCAAATGAGTTACGCACGAAGAATTTCTAAAACCTTGTACGACGTACAATCTCTAAAACCCTGTACGAACGTGTGTTTCCTCCGTTTTTCTCTCTCTTTCGACTTTCATTCTGCTGTAATTCGACATGTGCCTGCGATTTTGACAAAAAAAAAAAAAAAAAAAAAAAAAAAAAAAAAAAAAATACATAAGCCGATTTTTGACTGCTTTGAGAATCTCATGCGAAATCTTGCGGCTTGGCAATGACGCGGTCGCGAGAAGTAGCCGAAGAACAAACGAGGAGAAACGCAAAAGAAACAAAACCGCGTGTATATCGCGAGCTAAAGTCGAACGAACACGGGCGTAGTGTGCTACAGGCACGACATAGATACCGACCGTTTGGTTACCGCTTCGGCCGACATCACGGCAGCGAGGGAAGATTAACGGAGAAAAGGAAAGAGACAGACAAGGACCATGAAGGTGCCCATGAAGAAACACTGGCGATGAAGTGAGGAAGAGAAACGAGAGGGAAAAAGATGACGCCGGCGAAGACGAGCAGAGGATACGACGACACATCGGTAGCTGTGAAACGAGAGACAGAGAGAGAAAGAGATGAGACAAAGGAACAACGAATGGCGACCGGGGGAGGGTGTACAAAGAAGGGTAGCAGGAAGAAGAAAAGGCATAGGGTAGGTGAGAGGTAAAGAGAGGAAAGAGAAAGAGAGAAAATTTGATCGCCGGTAGGAGGAGAGCGTCGAAGCGGCGGAGGTGGATGATGCGCGGCACACGATATCGCGAAGAGAGGAGAAGGATACGCGGAGTCGCGGAGGAAGCAGAGAGAGGATAGGCACGCGAATCGATTAGGTGCGCTGTCGGCCATTTTGTTGCCGGTACGCCGAGGCCCGGAGAGGCGTGGATGTGGACGGCGTCGACTCCGCCACGAGGACGAATCGTTCGGGATCGCGGCGCCGCTCACTCGCGTTCGATAGGGCGTCCGAAGGTGGTAGGGAACACGCTGGAGTCCACGGGGGCTCAATAGTGGGGAGGAAACGACAGTAGTAGACGACGACGTCGACGGCGGCAGCGGCGGCGGCGAAAGAGAGTAGCAATAGTGGGGTCTGGCAGCTCTCGGTTAGGGTTAGGTCGAGTTCTCGAGCAGACTATAGCGAGACACGTAACTGGCATCTCTCTCTCTCTCTTTTTCTCCCTTTTTTCCCCTCTCTCTTTCTCCCGGTGCCTCCCCTTTCTTTCTCTCTGTTTCCGCTTACCCCCTTCCTTCCTCTTCCGTAGTCTCTACCTTTTTCCTCGGCGTCTCCTTGTTCGCACTTCTGCCCACGATGATTGTTTCTTTTTGCCTGCCCTTGTCTGCCGTCGTTCCGCCGGTCGGTGTGTTCCGCGAGCTCCGATAGTGGATCCGCGGCTTGTGCTCATGTCGCGCCGTTGTTAGGTATTAACAGTGAGTGATACGAGCGTACAAATCACGCTTGGTACCCTTTTTTTTTTTAGTGCCGCAACGCGATCCCGGACCGGTTGGACACTGGATTGTTTTTTTGAAGCTGGTTCGGTAAGAGTGAACGCGAGTCGGGAACATCGGGAACGTTGTTAAAAAGAGTTTCATCGTTAATTGTTGCCTGCACAGTCCCAACAAATCGCCCACTAAAATCGCGATACACCTACATAGCGGGTGTGGTATTGCGATAGAGCGCAGTAACCTGAAGTCGATACTTGAGAAGAGAAGAAGAAGAAGAATTGTTCTACAACAGACACCCCGCGAAGAGAATCGTGAGACTGTGTCAGTAGAAAATCAAATAAACCGAGCTGAATGAACTGCGAGAAAATTTCCGACAAAGCGAGAAACCGTGGAAATGTTATGTAAACGGAATTAACTTGAGAGGAAGCATTTGCGTGATGAGAGTGGCTGGTTGAGCTACATGGATGCTTGCGACGAAGATTAAATTCTGGAGCGCCAACCACAACCGGGAATAGAAAATTCAATTCTTTGCGTAAAAGAATCAGTAAAAAAAAAAAAAAAAAAAGAAAAAACGTCACTATCTGAACCGAGTATACTTCTCCTCAACCAGATTTACAATTATGCGTCGCAATAGACGTATTAACATCGTGCGACTTGCAACGAGATAGTTCCCTAAATTTTCTAAATTCTCAACCTCACGTGAGAGGATTTTCAGGTGTTGAAATTCGGAGCAAAAGAGAAAATCGCGCAACGTTGCGTACACTCGCACTCCGACTCTCTACGCACAGCGTTCCGAAGGGGAGTTTGACGCGGTCGAAGTTTCGCGAATTAAAAAGTACGGCCGGTGGTCGGTACGAAGGCTTCAAGATTGCTCGAAAACCGTCGCGCGAGGTGCGCAGGAGTGGCAGAGCTGCGGAAATAGGGGGTGCCGGAGTAATGCAGCGGGTGGGCGCAGCCGGGGGGCCCGGGCCCATCGGCTTTCAGGGCCCTCCAAGATCACTGAAAATCTCACCTGTGAACATACAGGACGAATCTGCCGATCCCACGCAGAGTGAGTACACGATCTTTTCTTTTTGTACGAAATGTCAAAAGTGATAGCCGACAGTAAAATTTACGCGTAATTATTTTCTTACAATTGATACGCAAAAACAAAATGTATTTCACATTTTTTTCTTTTCTCTCATGAAACTTTCATACACGTCGTGCGAATCAAAGTGAGGAATTGTAGCGGATACAATTGACACCGAGATACAACTATGACCTATGGTATTTCTAACAATATGATTGATTAACCCGCAGAGACCTCATGTTAACCATTAAACAATCAGAAGTACGGAGTGATTTTTAATGTCGACTTTATCGTCTTGTAATTGCTTTGATTAACCTTGATTGCGTCACGATATTGTTCGATTGAAAACGGCTTTTTACTATAACATTGAACTATTCTTTCCATTAATTAGCGATAATTAACAGCTTACATGACTACTCTATTTCTAAATCGTTGTTTAAAAATCCACTCTCTTGGTAATTATAGCTTTATACCTTCATTTTATCGCGCGCACGTCCCGTAACTAGATTGTTAAATGATCATTTTCTCATATTCGTTATTTCACCTCACGCAGTCATTAAAAATAAATACGTTACACACACACACACACATACACACAACGCGCGAGGCATTTATGATTGTTCTTATTCTCCCGTTTGACCTTTCCTATGAAAAATTATCTTTCTTTAAATTTTTAACGAATCGGCTGAGACGTAATCACTAGAATAATCCACAGAAGCGAGACCAACAGTAGAAGGAATCGATCGCGGTGTTAAAAATCTGTATTTACGGTTTTTGTTTAATATTATTTCTCGGTAAGCAAAATCGTCACAATATGACTTTTTTATTTATTGTACAGGGGATATACTTGGAATTGTCTTTTGCGATTGTATATCACACAAAGCTAAGTGTTACATGTATGTAACAGATAAAACTGCTGTCACTGCTGTAGGCTGTGTATTGATGACTCACAATTTTATTTTGAATAATACGTAATATTCCTAGGAATTCACAGTATGTGCTCTGTACTGTAGAAGTGTCTTTAACATATAACGGCACAAACGTGGACAGAGCTCGTTTATTATTAACCCGAAGTTATCGCATTTTCATAATCGGATACATGGAATATTTAACGGCCGCGAAACGATTCGCCGATGATTTTCTGTAATTAAATGTTACAGTATTGCATTTAACACGTGTTTTTCGCGCGCGCGCGTGCGCGCGTCTCGCTCGCTCGCAAGAGAGCCCCGACGAGATCGCAATTATCGCGCGGGACAAACATTAATATATCTGCCATATTTATCGCTCATAATTATTGCCGCGCTATATTATTTGCCGAGCATAAGAATGGCGAATGCGTGTACTGTGCGTTCGCGCACCGCGGGCGCATCGCACATCACATTTTGCGATGAAATCGCGGTCTTTAATTTATACCAGCAATTAATTTGATAATTATCAATGTGAAGGCAAATAAATAATCAAAACCGTAATCGTGAAATATATATAATATGCGCCATCGTACGTGATGAGAACAAAGAATTGAAATAATATAAAATTGGAGGAACACACACACACACACACATACATTGCACATGAAATATAACGTGAGTTCCGCGAGAGTAACATCTCTCAGTATAGATTCAATATAGATTCTACTCTCAATATAGATTCAATTTTCAATCCGTTATTTGATAGTAAATAATACATAACTTTCTGTGGATTTTATTAAAATTAAAGCGACTTCGAATTTTAACATAGAATCAGTTAGATATAATTTCGCTTAGATAATTACCAATAGCTATATTATCCTAGAATTAGAGCAATTCGGGACATGAATGAATAATTCAAACCTTACTTTGTAATTTTAAACAAAATTAAAATACATTCGATAATATTGTATTTATAACGTGAAGCATTTCTCAATATCATTAACAATAAAGAAATTTAAAAAAATCTAATCAAATTAAAATATTCTTAACAAATACTCACAAATTCGGCATCTTTTAAACTTGTAGAGAAAAGCATAATGAACAAAATAAAAATATTAAATTAAATATTAACCACACACACAATTCTTGCGAGAAAAATTACACGTCAATACTTCAATGTACCTAATATACTTCCAATCTGTTTAAAATCTTGAGCTGTTCGATGAATCACGTTGAAAATAGTCTACCAAATATTTACTACAATACACTGAAAAAATTGACATTTGTTGCACTTGAATTTTTTTTTTCTATTGCGAAAACGGATACTCTTTGTTTAATTATCATTAAGTGTGAGATAGCGATGTCTTATCACTCGCTTGCGTTCGTGAAAACGTTTGAAATATATAACTTTATATACGTTTTTTGACATCTTCCCCCCAAGAATTATTTTAGATTTTAAAACAATGAGATAATTACATCTACACACACACACACACACACACAAATCTCAGTAATTATTTATTACATCTACTAAAAGCAATCACTTTTTTTTACTTGAAATTCCGTGGGCTTACAATTCATTTGTTTGCACCTAACTGCGAAATGTTTTCTGTGAACTACTGAGCGTGTGATCGAAAATAGACTCGATCGGTTTCACTCCGCATGCACTCATCGCATTTTAATAGCAGGCCGCTTTTAGTACTCTCTCTCTCTCTCTCTCTTTTTTCAAAACATGGAAAAAGCTAGTTATAAAAAAAACTAAAAACTTATTTATCAAATTCGTATAATAATACAATCGTAGCGATTTTTTTCACGACAATGACTATTTCTATCGAAACGGCTGACTTATTTCTCTCCAAATCACAAATTCGTGCGGTAGCAGAGTTTCAACCGCAAATGTTAAATAACACGATATTTGCAACTTTGTCCGCTATATTAATAACTAACCGTGTTGACACAAATTTAAAAGAAGAAACACACTCGTTGAAAGACCGACAAAGATTTGCGCGCGTTATCAGGACGACGACGTACGCGGTGAATCGTCGCCGAAATGTCTATCTTCTCGTTTTTCTTCCTTTGCATCCCGACGAAATACAGTTAACGTCGATTTTAATTAACGGCTCATACATTTGCATGATTAGACCCTGAAACAGAGTTACGCGGTATCGGCATTCCGTGCATAGAAAACGACCATGACATTAATGCCGAGGATTTCTCGCTCGAGCGCTCATCAACACATATAACTCGGTCCCGATGGCGACGTTAAATATTTAAATGTTCAATTTTTTTTCTTTCTCCCCCGTTTTCTCCTCAAGCGTGCGCGTGCGCTTGCGCATCAAATTTTATCGTGTAAGTCGAAGAGC
>QVOB01017239.1:0-10553 GCA_014839585.1 Pseudomyrmex concolor | reverse complement strand
ACAGATCCGATTAATATTATCAAGGTTATGCGATTCTAATTCCACCTACAAGAGAATACGAAGAAACTTTTTCCCCAACCCAATATATAGAATATGTATGTAATTTCTGTCAAACTGATTCTTTGACGGGATTTCAATGGAATTTGCGGATTTTTATTTGACATATTGCCACAACGGGCTGTAAATCGATAAATCTCGGGTCACAACCGAAGATCAGCAAATTATTTATTCCGCTTCGATAGCTGAGCTGAACGAAGACCAGTAATTGTTGTATAATCATCGAACAAGCTATCGAAAAACGTAAAAATTCGCGTAAAAAATGCCAAAAACATATCGAAACGTAACGCATTGCGCTAAAAAAAAAAATATCAACGAACAGAGTACAATTAATTGCTTAAATATTTCTAAGACAAACAAAATGACTAATTTGCAGACAAACAAGTAGCTTGCTTTGCGAATATATATGTGATAAAAAATTGTTACTTTGCTGCAATTATTTTTTACGTTTTATACGTACAATGCAATCACATATCACATACACTTCGATTAACTGGCGCGCAAAGAGAGAGTTAGATTAAAATAATCATATTAGAACACGAATGTGTGTCAGGCATATTTTTTAAAGGTCTTCTTCGTCTTGGATGTTACTTCTGCGTGCGCTCTTTACGAGAGATCGTTTCAGTTTTTTTTTTCCACAGAGCAATGAATTAGGAAAAGCATTTCCTTTTTTCTTGAGAGCGAACTCCGTTGAGATGAGAACTCCGCGTTTTTTAGAAAATACAGTAGAAAGAGCAGGAAATTGCGACCCACACACACACACACACACACGCGCGCGCGCGTCTCGCATACGCCACGTGTTACGTTATGGAATTCACGTCTTATACCGCGCTTCATCCCGCCTGTGTATACATTTCCTATATTAGAGTACGCCTTGGCGTGTTTCATATTGTGCCACATCGCGCGCATTATGATGTCGTGTTGTCAACGGCAATACGCATGCATGAATAATACGCCTCGGACGGGAACGCTCTTCGATCTTGTCTCTTTCACCGATCAATAGATCTATTTTGCGATACTCTCGATGACGTGTCACTGAAAAAAAAAAAAGAAAAAAACAACGAATCGCGTAAACGGGAGAAGAGACACTAATTGTTACCTTTGCCAGGCGATAATTGATTAGTAGCTGTGTTCTAAAATTCAGGATGCGATAATGAATGTGCATTGCGAGAGAGAGAGAGAGAGAGAGAGAATAGAATAGTCAGTCAAGGGTAAAAATACTGCAATACGACACGGCGTGACGGAGCAACACGCTCCGATATGGTCGAGGACAAAACGATCGCAATAGTCTTATTCCTTCATTTCTATTCATCGTGAAAGCGAGCTACCCGAGATCGGGAACCAAACCACGGCAACACGCGATCGAACAAACAACATCGGGTTCTTCATTCTTTTCGCGATATTGATTATTCGCGATTATTTTGCGACACACATTTCCTCTCCATTTTTTTTTTCAGTGACATTACAAACGTTTAATTGCGGATACGCTTGATTTTTTTGTTTTGTCACGCGACTTGATCTCACTTTTGAATGCTCAAATACAAGTATACGATTTTTCCATGTGTACATATGTACGTGTTGTATATATTATGCGATCCGAATTTCGCGCATAGCTTTTTAATTAAAAGCCTCTGAAACAAACGCGTAGGAAACGTAGAGAAAAACATATTAGATTTACAATCGAGGGCTTGTGTATCTAACTGTTAATACATATGTTTCTCGCAGAGAAAAGGCTAGTTAGCCACTCTTGTTTTTCTCGTAACGGAAGTTTGATTTCGTCGAAACCAAGGACAACGACTCAGTGCTGCATTATCGATTTTCCCATCAGCTTCTTCCTTTTTCTTGTTGTCAGTCCATTACGTTTGTTCTAGTTATCTTTTTTTTTTATCGTTTTTGTTTTCTCTCTTTTAAAAAACTGTATTAATTTATGTTTATTTTTATGGAATATCTCAATGTCTTTCGCAATAATTACATATAATTTTCTTTAAAAAAAAGTCTGTTCAGTCAGTTTCGTCATTAAGAGACACGCAATCGTGTTTCACATCAAGTTTATATGCGCATAATCAAGTTCATACACAACAAAGTTTTTAATAAACATAAAAGATCACAAAAATTTTAAGAACACTTATTATCAGAAATTAAAAACGTTTTTTTACTGATATGTATTTTAATTTTGACACTTAATATGAAAAAAAAAAACTAAAAAAACAAATATAATAAATTTAAAAGAGATATACAAGATGTGCCAACACAGCCATTTTGTGATGAATTATTCAAACTTGATTAGTTCAATCAGTTTGAATAAGTAGTTTATTTAACAATCTTTCGTCTTACACTTGTATCACATTTCAATATAGCTTTGCAGTAGCGATCTCATTTACTTTACGGATATTGTGTTTTGCTGTATAAAAAACACAATTAAATCATTAGTATTTTACAATTTCAAAATAAAATTAATAATGCAAAGCTACGTTAAAATGTACAATTTATACTTATAATTTACATTTTAAATCAAGAGAGAAATGATTAAAACTTATCTAATTTTCTGTATGTACATATTATAAATGTGTATGTGTATATATTTACATGTAGTTTTTGCTCACTCACTTTCTCTTTCTCTCTGACGCTCGTTCACTTACTTATTTAGAGATATTTATATTATTTTGAGGCAACGTTTGGTTCGCGATTTTCATCATTAACACTTTCATTGTCTTCGTCATGTTTGGTGGATAACAATATCTCTTGCCAGAGTTTGTTGATTATGTCGGTATTAACCTTTTGATTTTTAAAATTAAAATGCTTGATATAGTTATCTCCGTTTGTAACATCTGTCATGTGTATACACATTAAGGACTATATATATATGTTATTGTCAAATGCTTATGTCTCTAAAACAATTTTTCTATTTTCTAATAAAAAGTTTAAATGCGCATGTTATTTTTCGTGCCAAAAATAACATGCTGCCTTTAAACTACACTGCATAAAACCAAAAGAAAAGGATACAACCCACAATGCCGTGCTCCATAGCCTCATAATCCCAACAAATCCGTGTTAAGGTTTTATAATATTTAAATTTACTTCTACAAAAAATACAAAACAATATATGAGAATAAAATATGGAAATTCATTATATATACATATGTCAGTGATGAAAAGAACAGTAAACTGTACTAAATACCTTCCTTGCTCCAGCAATTTTTGATCTTGTAAATTTGGTTTATTAGATTTCAAATTGTTTAGTTTTTCCTGCATGTGTTTCTTCTCGTTTACTGCTGATGTACGTATGTCCATTGCCATATCCTATGAAAAAATATTTTCAGTAACGTATTTCAGATAGGAAAAAAAGAGAAATAGGAGGAATATATTCTGTTTTTCTTGATGTTTTTCTTACAACATAATTTTTAATTTCCAAGTATTCTTCATTTTTCTCCTGAATAGATTTGGTTGCTTCTTCAAGTGCTTTTTTTCGAACGAGACATGATATCATTAGCTGCTTCATTGTCTTCTCATCCTCTGCAAAAATTCATGAAAAAAACGTTTTACTTCATTTTGTAACTTACTCCACTATCAAACTACATTTTCTTATGTTGTTGCTTTCTTTTTTTCTTGTTGTTCAACTACAGCACATGTTTGAAAAGTACAGTACGCATTTCTAAAGTGTAAAAAATTTACCATGAAGTTTTTGTTCTTGAAGTTTTTGAATTTCATCTGTCAATTTCATCTGCGATTGTATTAAATCTTTGATCTCCGATGATTTGGTTTTCACATGTTCACATCTCAGCCGTTGTATTTCCTCCATTTCAAGTTTGACGTTAAAATTCAAGAACGGTCGATGTATGTTTTGATATTTGCAATTAAGTTAAAATTCAAATTGCACCACAGCCGACGATCTTTCAAAAGCCGCTATTAAATAACGGAAAACTACTGTTGATATTGCGAAGACCTCACGCGATTGAAAGGGGGCAACACTGGACTCGAGTCTAGAAACATGAGAATAAAATGGTAGCAGTTTGTCACTAGAATATTAAACCCATAAAATAGGTTTCGATTTGTTGAATTGAACCAATCAGAATAAAAACAACTAATTTTAAGTTTGATAAACTTGGCTTTGATTAGTCAAATTCAATTCTCAATCCGTAGTCCTCTGATACGAGATTTAATGGCGGTTTGACGTAGGACCAGCGATATCTGACAATGTGACTTATTGTATTACATACCTGAACAAAATCATCAATGAATTAACCATTTTCTTTATCAAAATGAAATGTTTTTCTTATACCAATTAGATATTTTTCGATTTTATCAGCTGTCATATTTTGACAGGTAATTTTCTCTTCACATGCAATAACTTTAGCTATTTCAAGCAGTTTCTCTAAGAAAATTTATGCTATTTTATATTTTTTCATGTATTCATGTGTAAGATGACAATATCGATACGAAGAATGAATTAACAGAAGTATCGAATCGCTTACGGACTGGTTTCAGCAGTCGGTCGAAAGGTCGCTAATTATCATATCAAACGACCACGTATGCGTTATTTCTTATCACCATGTTCGCTAACATTGAGTCATAACCTTTCGTCACTCCCTACGCAGATACCACGTAGTACGGTTCCTTGTAGTTAGCTCGTACCAAACGCTTCATTGTAACAATTTTTTTAAATATGTCACTGGACGAAGTAAGAATCAAAATTTAAATCAATTTAACAAAATGACGTGTCGTAGAGTGAAGTACATGTGGTTTAAAGTTTAAACATGGTGTACATTACTAGTGAATGGAATAATTTAACTAGTGAAATTATTGACATTCGCGCCAATCACGTTTTTTTCTAAAGATTTTCTCATTGGAGAGCATTTGTTGATTAATGACGATCTCATGAGTTTTGAAACTGAATTGTTTGTTATATAAATATTCTAAATATCACTTGAACAAGTTATAAAATTGATAAGCACGTTATCTCTCTTCTTTTTTCTAATAAAGCAAACGTTTAGTTTATATTAAAAAAATTGTTGTTTTAGAGATTTAATAAGGCAGCTGCGGCTGTGAAGGAATTGGCTTCACAACCATCAGACGAAGACTTGCTCGAGCTGTATGCTTTGTACAAACAAGGCACTGTTGGCGACTGCAACACAGGTAATCTATAAAAGTTCTTGTGTAAATTGGCACTTTCACTTAATTTTTAATCGTTTCCTTCTTAACTCTTTTAATTTCCAGAGAGACCGGGAATGCTCGACTTTAAAGGCAAAGCGAAATGGGACGCTTGGAACGGTAAAAAAGGAATGTCACAAGATACCGCGAAAGAACAATATATCGCTAAAGCAGAGGCATTAATTGCCTCAATTGGAACGAAGTAATTGGTTCATTATTACGCTTATATGTGCACAAGTAATTATGTGTGATCTCTCGTTCAATTGTTTAGAAATTTCTTAGTACAAAGCTTGGATTCTGAAAACGAAAACATGCTCAAATGATCATATGTTCTTACTGTAGATTATGTACAAGCTACATTTGTATAATTTTGTCACTTGTTTATAAACTTCTGTATCCGCACTCGCGCTCGCGCGCGTTTAATACTAGTTTGCATAAAATTGCTTCTTGCATTTAAACAACGACGTTGTCACACAATTGATTTTCCTTCTTTGAAGAATGTTGGGGGGAGGAAAAAGGCGTCAGTTTTTAATAACAGCTTCACATTGACACTCCAGGGGAATTAGTGTATATTAATAATGTATTTTTCTATAACATTGTTTTCTTATCATTTATATACACATATGTAAATTAAACTAATCGAAAGAAACGTACACGATCGAAGACGGTTCTTTTAACACAGTAGTGCACTTTTCAGCGTACATTCAGCTAAAACTTAAACTGGTATAAATAACGCTAGCCAACGATATAATAAAAATATATATACGCAAGAAAATAAATTACATTATTACCAACCGATACGAGAGATATATGCATAAGGCAATTTTTTTTGCTTTTTTTTCTTTTATTATTTCGAGAAAAATTCGTAAGTTTGTGTCAGTTCTGTAACCTAGCGATACATTTAATCGAGGTTTAACGAAAAACGGCATCGGTTATATTCTACACCTATGTAAAGACGAGGCAGATGTTACTTGCAAGTTTTTTTCTCTTGGCGTATAAGCGCGACACACTATCGTTTTCTGTTTCAAATTCGAACTAAATTCGACTCAGGTTTTTTTTTTTTTTTACAAAACTAAATAATTCAACGATAACATAGCGCATCATTTATTTTCGTTTAAACCGAAGGCTCTCTGAATGTTTCTTTGAACGAAATTTTATTACAAGGTTTCGTGTTCTTCATGTGAGATGTGCTCAATAAATGGATCAAGCTAACTTGGATTAGATAGTTGACTCATGTAGTGTGTCCTCTCCCTCTCGATAAATTTATGAATGTATTAAGATTTCTCAGATTTTAATGATAAATGAACGGAGACAATGAACAGGTAATAGTAGTGGATAATGTAGAGTAGGTAGTTATAAAATGAAAAATTTATATCCCCCATCGAATCTCTGTCAAATGTAGCACAATAATTGTTGTGTTGACTTGGATACATAAGGAACTTGACAAGAGCGATTTATTTCTTCTTACTTCTATCGTGCTTCTTACTCGTGAGCGGATGATGACGCATCTTTACTCTGCTAGCTTTTAGATAGTCACTGCTGGTCGCGTTCGCGCTGTGGCTATCCAATGTATTATCGCTGACATTCGCACAGACCTGACCACTCGTCGATGCACTGTCGAACCTAACACACACACAAAACAAACGAGAGATGACGGCAGGATCTTTCTTTTTTTTTTTTTTTTTTTTTTTTTTACAATAAAATTCCATGCTCCGATCACTCGGGCTTAGAGAGCCTATCATCGATTGTTAATTTTCGCGTTAAAATCGTCGGATTATCGCTTTTCTTGAACGATGAAAAAAACAAAACGGATAAGTGAATGTCGAACGGAGGAGGGAAAGGAATTTTGTTTCCGCGGGGTGATAACCAACGCGAATACCAGATACTCAATTCAGATGTTCAAATCGTGACGACAGGAAATTCTCATTTGCCGAGGAGAGATCGAGCGAATGATGAGATGTGTTTTAACTGTACGTTATTGATTGCGGTACACCGTTCACCGTCTTCGATTTCAGTACATCATTTTCGTAAGACCATATTGTTTCTTTCCCGTTTTCATAAACTCTGCAACAAAGAAGAGACAAGAGAGAAAAAGATCAGTAATGAGATGTGCGCTCTAGTAGATCTTGTTAAATATACATATAAAAGAGAAACTCACTTTTTGGTTGTGATTTTCTTTCCGTCGATGAAACGAGTTGAGGTACTGGTACGTTTTACAGCCGCACCGGAGCCAAATCCGTCGATGCTATTGAAAGAAGCGAAATTTCCCGTGAAACCGCCATTATCAAATGGTAAAATATTACGAAATTGGTAATCGAATCCAAACGGCCCAAAGATAGAAGTGCTTAGACTGTTACTGTGTCTTCCTCCGGCGTCTCTTCGGGAACTGCCGCCAAAAACTGAAAAAAATTCGAGAGAATTGCGATTATTGAAAAGCGACTCACACACAACACTTCCATGAATTTTTTCGCGTTTCTCATCTCTCACGCAAATATCTTACCGGAAAACAAATCGTCGAACGGCATGCCATCGAAGAATTCCCTAAATACTTCCTCGGGGTCTCTAAACACAAACGTGCCGGCGAAGTGCGGGTCGAAATCATCTCCGTGGCGGCGTTTGCCTCCATTCATATCAAGACCATCCTTGCCAAATTGATCATAAACGCGCCTCTTCTTGTCTAAAAATAGCCAAATACAACAATTATTTTAATAGCTTGTTTTTTAAATATAGTCTTGTTCAATTGTTCAACCAAAACCCAACAAGCGAGGGTACCGCAAGGCTTGCCAAAAAGGTTAGTCCAAGATTGTCTGATAAATTGTGGGATAATGAGACGTGAAAAAAAAAAAAAAATCTGAGGAAGAATTTTCTCATATGAGAACTCATTGAATATATCGTTTTCATCGACGAAATATGTCACTCGAGTCTGCTGAGAAATTTTATCGAATTTTCATTAAAATACAACTATTGATCGCGATTATAATTCTTTAGCAGTTAAGTGGCTGAGAATAGAACGCAGGCAAGGTTAACTCGGCAACGCATTCTTGTTATTCGGCGTGGACACTAGAAAGGAAAACTTGTCTAGTTTCCCCTCTCCATTGTCATTTTTATTAAAGAGATCTAATAAATGAATGATCGCATATGTTACGCCGTCGGTGGTTGTGTGTGTATTCGAGATGAAGCTGTTTCAATCAAAAAGACGTAGTCTGCATAGCTCAAATTTATAGTGGGAGAAAAGAGATGTATATAAACTTTTATAAATGGCTGTTCGTTTCGCGGCTCAAAGTGCGAGTGAGAGAAATTGTCGTTCGAGGGTTAATCAATTTTTTCTCTCGTGAAACGTTTCACGCTCATTTGATTTTCGTTGTTTAAAAGAGGCGCAGAGAAGAGACGCGCAGTAATTTTTAGCACAAAATATTAAAGCAGAAAAAAAAAAAAAAAAAAAAGAAACTGCAGTACACAATGCTTTGATCACTCTGCAAAATCCTATCTTTTTTTTTTGTTTTTAATTTCAAATGGTACCGAAGTATCGCTGGAAGGGAGAATCAAAGAAACTCCGGAAGGTGAATCCACGGCCGGGTCTCGACGCCGCCCTCTGATACAAGCGCTGATCGTAAGTGCGTCTCTTCGCATCTGTAAAGATTTTCTATATCGCCCCCGATCTTTTTTTTTCTATACACACGCACAAATCACGCACTTTTCTCGAGCTCTTTCTGACAATCTGCAATCTATTCTGTATATTCCCAAAAAAAAAAAAAAAAAAAAAAAAAAAAAAAAAAAAGAACGGCTCGTTCTTAATCCTAAAGTTTAAGTACTTTTTCTCTTATAGACCTTAATTAAAAAATTAATTATTCAATATCAAAACAAAGCACATACTGATTTCACGACTGAAGATTAATTTCTCGGTGATATATGAGAATCTCTCTTGCAGCGTTCTCTTTGATCGGATTATTGTTCTTTTTATTTTAAATGCACACTTACCGTCACTCAACACTTCGTAAGCTTCTGATATTTCCTTAAATCGATGATTCGCCTCTTCCAAATTGTCCGGATTTTTGTCTGGGTGCCATTTCAATGCTAACTTTCTGTATCTGTGAAACACAGAACGTGTCGAATGAACATCGCGTTAACTTGTTAAAAAAAAAAAACAAAATGTTAAGATTTGCTTCAGAGATGATTTTTTTTTCTGAAAAAAATAAACTAAAAAATTTTTCAACACTTACGCTTTTTTTATATCAACGCTCGTGGCGTTCCGCTGTATCTCGAGGATTTTGTAGTAATCGACCATCGTTTGGCACGTTCGTGTGAATCAAAATTTAGGAAACCACCTGTCGAACACACACAATGCGAATATTAGTTGTCAGCTGTCGGTGATAGATAGCGATCGAATTCGAACTTAAATTTTATTACAGCGTCGCAAAGAGACGTACGAAAACCCGACATCGATATTATTAAATATCATCATGTTTCTTTGAATCCGCGCGCGGTTCTCCCGGCAAGTGACGTGCGACAGCGATATTTTCGACAGTTTCTACATAACACATCGGACACACCGGCGGCGTGTGAAAAAATTCAAATCGCAGACAAGATCGCAAGCAGACGTTACTGCCGCCGCGTTATCACTTGTTATCGCAATATACGTCGATCGTCTTGGGAGGAGGAGAGGAAACGCGAACGTGTTACGCGACTATCGGACGATGCGCGACGATGGGATCGCGATGAAATACTGGGAGCGGATTCGAAGACTTTTGACCACCAACGAAATTGCTAAAGTTAGCCAAGTTCACTATCAAAAATAGTTAGAAACACGGAGGTGTGGAGGTCATCGCGATATTCAGTCGCCGCTGTTCTCTCCGGGAAACCTCTCTCTCTCTCTTTCTCTCCGTGATTTCACACCTACCAATTTTTCACGTATCAGCCCACTGGCTCTAATTACCTCGCGCGAATTAAATCGAGCGAAAAACTGACCAAGTGCGCATCGCTAACTCACGCGCCCACTTTGTCCCGCCGACGACACGACGTCTCGCGCTACTTTGACTAATCCTCGATACTACTTTTGCTTTCGATAATTGGATCCAAGCCAAATGGAATTGTATATGTACATGCGCCCTTCTCGTTAGAGAGAAAAAACAATCGCGCAGTGACCAAAGTACCCTTGTCCTCCCTCTGACACGGCCTACATAAGATACTTAAGTATATGTGTTTGCGTGTGTGTGTGTGTGTTTGTGTGTGCGTCTGTGCGCGCGTATATTTTAATTTTATAATTTTACATACACATTACATCTAGACATACGAAATGCGAAGTTCCTCGAGTGACTCACGCTTCTTTTGGATTTGATTTTGGGTCTTAC
>QVOB01017235.1:0-17559 GCA_014839585.1 Pseudomyrmex concolor | reverse complement strand
TTAATGTATATAAGTAACAAAACTTTATTTTTTATTATAACATTTTTATTATACTTTTTTATTATATTTTTTATTATAAAAATTATATTTTTATATTTTAAAAATTTAATTTTTATAAAATATAATTTTTAAAAATTATTTTATAACATTACATTTTTCATTATAGTTTTCATTATAAGATTAGAAGAGCCTGTGCAACAATTGAACGCAGTCCCGGACTCGAGCGCCGCGTAATTGAATCATGAAAAATATTGTTGAAGTCAACATAATAATGTTAAAAGTTTATGATATTGTGGGGCCGCATTGTTAGCTGTTGTGAATCGCATACGGGCCGCAGGTTGGACATCCATGCTCTAGATATTTATTTGTGTACTTTTGCAAATTTTGTTTTTAAAAGAACAACGTGTATATTCGAGAGAATCGAAATGTGCGAAGTGTGTTTATAGGTATATGAATTGGCTTCGGAGCGCGAGAGAACTCGCTTGAGCTCACGAGGGCGGAAGAAAGAGAAGAGCGTATATTTCTTCCTCTCTCTCTCTCTCTCTCTCTCTCTCTCTCTCTCTCTCTCTCTCTCTCTGGATATACACTGGCAAATGCGAGCGCAATAGACTACGCGCGTCCTAGACTTAATGGTCCTTTCCTCGGAGAATCAGTGAGGAGCGTCCTGTGATTTCACGATTCATTCCACGTCCGCGAGCGTCTCCGGAACAGCAAAAGGCTTTTTACTTTCCCGCCATAGCTCTCGAATTTGCAATATTTCTCTGGATTACGCGGCCAAGTCGAGCCGCGCGACGTTGAGCGCGAGATGAAGATTGCTTACTCTTGAGGCGGATTTGGATCTTCAATGAGAGAAGACGAGAAAAAGAGAAATAAAAAAGAAAAAAAAAGAGAGAGAAAGATGGAAGTTGGTCAAGTGTCACAGTGCGCGGACTTATTATTTTCAAGAAAATATTTTTTATATCCGGACTCTCGTTAAAAAAAAAAAAAAAAAGGATTCTTGTCTTATGAATGCGCGTATTAGTTTCTTGTAATAATGAGGTGGTGCGCCACCGCATTGGTTATAAAAATCTTATTTAACCTTTACGCTGTCGGAGCGTCTATATATAGACCCTACCTATGATCGCAACTTTATATAAGTTATATAAGAGATACAAAATTTGGAAATTTTCTAAGGGACATAATGTTCTTCAAATCCCGGCAGCGTAAAGGTTAATTAAACGCAGATTGTTCAGAACCAAAATCATTAATTTATTAAGATACTTTATTAAAAAATACGGATATTTGATATTTATTTCACATTCTGTGCTCGCCTTTCTCTCTCTCTCTCTCTTTCTTTGTTCGTGAGATTTTTTTTATGAAAAGAAAAGAAATTAAACAAAAGAAGAAATTGGAAAAATTGAATTGTGTGGAATGTGCAAATGTGATACCGAGAGACGTGAAGCTTCGGAGCTTGAAAGAGGACCGTATCGAATGTCAGCCATTATCGACGCGCGGAGAACGTCGAACATATTTCCTTGAGACGGCAATATTACTGTGCATCTTAAGTCGCATGCCGGGCGAATCGATGACACGATCTACTTGGACGACAAAAAAGAGAGAGAGAGAGAGAGAGAGGAGGAGGAGTCTCCTTGAAAACGAGGGAGTCAGCAAATTGGCGAACCGGGCCAACAGCCTGCGAGGCGTTGCTTGAGCGCCTACATGTCTTCCTATGCGTGTGTGTGTGTGTGTGTGGAAACCTCCTAATAGCTTTGGACGTTGCGAGGATGCGGTAGGTGTGACACATTATGTGTGTGTGTGTTGCGAGCTTTCTCGTGATTGCGAAACAAATTGAAAAGAATGCCGCTGTTTCAATGAAAACATTGATAGAACTTTTTAAACCCGCCAAGTTGAAAAAAAATATCGCGGGAAAGTTTTGCAAATAAAATGACAGATTTTTATATTCTCAAAAATAAAATACTAACACCTTTGTGGACCGACCCATAGGTCTCCCACCCAAACATTTCAAATCGGTGCCGGTGTCTCTGTTTTTTTCTAAACGCTTATATTTTTGAAACCACTAGAGATTTTTTCAATTTGTTTTCTTTTCTCGATCGACGCAAAATCGTCCAAACTTTTGATTCAAAAAAAAAACTTGAAACAATATTGATTTTTTGAGATGTTTAATTTAAAGTGGGTCTCACAGACCCAGTCCAGACCGTTTTGGAAGTCAGTCCACGAAAGGTTTAACTTTAAACGAACATTATCCTTCTCTCTCTTTTTCCGAATTAGCGATCGCGAGGATGTACCGGAAATGATCTTTCTTGATCACGTCCGTTCGTTCCGGAATTACGCATTTAGAGCCGAGGAAACGATTTTTGGGAATATATACGCGAACACATTATATGACACATTCTGCCGGGAATGACATTAACGCGCCGGATTGCCCCGGAGAGATATCATGATAAAAAGCGAATAGACGTGAGAGATTCACCGGTAGCGCGGCTACGTAGACCGCGATGAACCGATGGATCTAAGTCCGTGTTCAAAGGAAGTGGATCCAATTTTGGAATCGCGGTCCTGTCCTTTGCCCAGCACCGGCCCGGCCCGTCTTATCGTCGAACGGATTCGCGTTATGAATAGCTTCGCAAAAGAGAGATTTACATTCCTGTCCTCTCCCGTTTCCCAACGGTTATACGTGATAGCAATTTGCTCTCGTTCACGAGTTCGTTATTACACAACGATCGATTTGCAATATCGGCTAAATATGAGATTGGTGCGCGAGTCGATGAAAGAAACGGAAGAACGTTACTTGCTTCCTAATTTTGTCATTTCTTCATTTACGCACGCGTTTATTTGTTAATTAAAACTATTCCGTAACAAAGAAACGCGAGAATCTAGTACACCGCGGTACACAATATCGCTACGTATTGTAGCGGAAAACAACGTTTATCGAGATAAGGAGAACTCGTTCGTAACGAGTCGAGTTCAAAGAGTTTGTACACACACATGTTGTAATTGCAATCGTACAATTGCATTACAACAAATTGTATCGCACATTCGAACCGTGCGTAAAACAAAAAAAAAAAGTTGGCGCGGATTGAACTTGCTTGTAACAAAGAGCGTTGTTTAAAAATTTAATTAGAATTTTCGGGGTAATGTCGGGATGGTGGCAACATCGCGCGGTTGTTTTCTAATTACGTTGTACAAGCTACAAAACTTGCCAGTTCGGAATCTGGAAATATTGATATAATTTAACGCAAATGTGATTAGATTACATTTTTAAAGTTCACATTTGTCCAAACCCTAAATAGCGGGTTTTAGCGTTGCTGGGAAATTGTTCTTCAAGTATTTTAAATGACTCTTTGTCTGTTCTCATATGTAGTATATGCGTTACCGTGGTTGTCCTCAATGTCCACTTCCGCTCGCCGCAAACTCACAGAATGGCACCCTGGGTGAAGAGAGTTTTTATTCACATTCTTCCTCGACTCTTGGTCATGCGCAGACCTCAGTATAAATTTGAAACTAACAGGTGAGCAAAAACAAAAAATATGACAGTATAAGAAAAAGGGCCAATACCAGAGATAAAACCAGATGTAAAACCAGATGTAAAACTGACTGACCAGTCTGTCAGTTGTTGACTTTGTTGCGCGGTACTTGATATCGAGTTTGTAACCAGCCTGATTAACCTCAGGTGGACATGAGCAGCTGACAATGACTGAGTGAGTTCTTCCTTCCCTTTCTTTGATTCACACACTGATGAAGATCCAAACCAGGATCGAAACGTTTGTTAATTTTTGAACAAAGAATTTTTTAACTAATTTTTTAACGAACATCTGGTTCTATCTCATATTGGCCGTTTCCTTGTACTGTCATATTTCACGAGAACACAATTTAAAAAAATATATACAATTGCAACAATACAAATAAAAATTATAACAATTAGGCTGTGTATCGTTTGATTTTGCAGAACTGATTTTGCAGAAAATTGTGTGGATTTTGTTTTTTTTTTTTAATTACAAAACAAATGGAATACAAGTCAATAGTTGAATTGTGCTTGCGAGTTTTTCCTCTTGCACTGAGAAAAATATACTTGCATTTTCAACAAAATGTATTTAGTTCGCAGTTAATTGTTACTTGAAGTGCTTTTTTGTTAATTCAAACCTATTAGAGTTAAGATAATAAAATATTTTTTTTAGATTAACAAATAATTTTGTTGATAATCTTTGATCGCGGCAAGTGATTGGCTCAAATAAGATTTTGTTGATTCATCAATTTTTTTTCTCAGTGCAGTGTTAAAAAGAATCCTAGTCACACAAAATATCGTGTTAGACGCAGAGAGATTGCGCAATAACGCTGTACATCTCTCTCTCTCTCTCTCTCTCTCTCGCGTTTTCCGGCGTTTCGCAATTAAAAATTCCGCCCCCGATTGTCTATGTGTTATTAGCAGGTACACTTCCGGCAGAGTGCTAATGAGAGCCGTCAAAGGAAAAGAAAAGACTTGCTATTATCCTTGCCACCCGTCGGCTCAGGAGGACAGCGAAGGACGTCTCACGCCCAAGAGATTCCACACTCGTCCTTCGTCGAAAGAAGACCTCTCGCCTTCCAGGTGTTTATAACAATAAACGGAAAATGCGTCGAGAAAAATTTTGGCCGTGAAATTGTCCTTTTGTTTTTGGAGATTGTGAAAATGTTATGCGAATAATGGTTTTTTTTTTTTTTATGAAGAAACAGAAGATTCCCCAAAAATAACGCAGGCCGCGTTCGCTTCAGTCTTACAGACGGTGCGAGGTTCGGAGGTAGCTGCCTGATTCACGGCCCTCCTCTGCCGTCCCTGCAGCTGCACACCGAGTGCGAGGATTTTTCGGGTTCCGTGGACGTCGGGGTGGAGGAAGTCAAGAGCCCCGTGCTCCGAAGCCCGCCCGCCTTCTCGCACTCTCGCTGCCCGCCGGAACTTCACAGATCCTGCATCTGCGTGCGTTTTATCGCCGAGCACACCAAAATGTTGGAGGACTCGACTAAGGTAAGAAAAAAACAACCCCCCTCGCGGAAAAAAAAACCTGCGATTCTCGCTCCGCAAAGCCTTTGAACAGCCGAAAAACCCGTTATCTCTCTCGATAATTTCCGCGCAGGTGAAAGAGGACTGGAAGTACGTGGCGATGGTGCTGGACCGGTTGTTCCTTTGGATCTTCACTCTGGCGGTGCTGGTAGGCACCGCGGGCATTATTCTGCAAGCGCCGACCCTTTACGACGACCGGACGCCGATCGACAAGAAGTTCAGTCAGTTCGCGACCACGACGGTGGTGTTGCCCCACCGAACAAACTAACACTCGGTGTCTCTCAAATAAGGGCGCACTCGCTCAGCGCGATTCGACGCGAAAGGAATTCGG
This sequence comes from Pseudomyrmex concolor, assembly GCA_014839585.1. Taxonomy (NCBI): domain Eukaryota; kingdom Metazoa; phylum Arthropoda; class Insecta; order Hymenoptera; family Formicidae; genus Pseudomyrmex; species Pseudomyrmex concolor. The sequence continues at coordinate 12,193 of QVOB01017235.1, read as the reverse complement.
AATGAGGGAAGGAGAGACCTGCGTAATACACCTATTGTAATACTGCTCAAGTAAATCTTAAATACGAGAAGCTGCCACTAATTAACCGAGTAAAACAAAACAAAAGAAAAAAAAAACAAATCATACCAGGCTGACGAAAACGTCGCGGTAAAAAACTACTGTATAGTTAATTATATTAGCGTCTCTCTCGAAAACTGAGAGAAGAAGAAGGAGGAGGAGGAGGAGGAGGAGGAGGAGGAGACTCCAGTCAAGCTCCAGTCGTTCGCCTGAACAAGTAGCGAGCGTCAAGTATCGTTCGAATAAAAATTGCAAACACATTGGTTTTAATATCTTTTTTTCAATATGATAAATAAATATATATATATATATATGTATAAATAAAATAAATTTGCAATTGTCGCTCTTAAAAAATTTATACAAACGAATCGTTGTAATACGACTTGATACGACGCGAACATCTTTTCTTTTTTTTTTTTTTTTTAACGGAGTAGAGAGAGAACATGTTTTATACATTTTTCAAACGTAGCGTAAAAAAACGGTAATTATCTTCCCAAACGTTAATTCTATAACGACGTTACGGCTGTGTCGACGCAAAATTTCTTGCGACGACGCAAGCAGAGAGGAAGCCGCAATAACGCCTCGCAACTGCGAACGATACTTCGCTCGGAGAGAAACAAGCGCGTTTTGCAAGCATACATTTTGTAACTAGTATTATTATTATTATTATTATTATTGTATAACGTAGGCCGCGGAAGCCGCTCGCACATTACGCGAGTTAATTAGATTATCACTGCATATAACTCTAGCTCATCGTATACAGACTTAGAAAGGTAACCTTGCTCGCGAGGTAATAACCAGATATACTTTTAGGTACGTATGCATTTATACAATACAAATATATATACGGGGTGTTTTTTTCTATGTATTTCGTTTCGATTTTGTTTCTTTCGTCGCCATTTTTATCCAATCGGTTGTAATTCGGATTTGATCTGGCCAATTTATTATGAGAAATTTGATACCGCAACAACGTGTTGTTAAAATCTTTTATCAAAATGAATCGTCAATTTCGATGCGCTCGAAGACAATTACGTGATTTCACGACGATTCGATCTCGTTCGATTTGATTCAGCGGCAGAGAATTTGCGGGCTAGTTAAATGAGAACAGAAAAGTCAAAATAATGTCAATTTTGACGTCATATTGGTCAAATTTACGTCAGTTTTTGGTCTCAATGAAAAATCTCGGTCTCAAATGACTTAAAAACAATCGATATGTCAATCGAAGTCACTTGAGATCGAGATTTTTATTTAAAAGATGACGTAAATCTGGTCAATGTGACGTCAAATTTGACATAATTGACTTTTCTGTTCTCTCGAAGAAAAGACCCGCGAAAACCGAACGATTCAACGAGTGAAACATTAGCGAATACATCGACCAAATTATCCAAGAAATATGTATGCCAAAATATATAATTTAAAAAAATGTAGTCGAAAGAACACGCAGTCGTGCCGCGGCCGCGTCATATTTCACAACCGATGCCAAGAATTGAATAAAAGATCTATAAAGAAAAAAAAAGGTATTTTATTTACTAGGTAAAAGAGCGAAATCGGAACGGCACATAGAAAACACCCGGTATAATATATGGAACAAAAAGGTGGACGAGACGATGGCGCGTCGGTGGCGCGAAGTAACTATATATATATATAAAATATGTATATTTCAAGTACTCTTCAGATACTATCCCAAATAAACTACATGTATATCGTCTAATCGATTAATTATCTTAAGATTTTCTCTTTCTATTACAAATTGCTATTCTTCTTCCGCGCGCGCGCGCGAACATCTTGCGTCCGTTTTTACTTTTTCCTCTAACTTCTTTTCGGCGTTTCTCCGTCTCGATCTTCTTTCCCCTCTATTGTCCAAAACCGATGTAAATAAATCTGTATTGTTGTACATATATCGATGGTTTCTTGTTGTATATTGTTGTTTTCTTCCTGGAAAATGAGGAAGACACACGCGTCACAACGGGAAGGCTCTTGCGTCGCCGATGCATCTCGCGCTGTCTCGTCGACTCCCAATAAGAATATTGTATTTTATAAAGAGAAGTAATAAAACAAAAAAAACAATATATATATACACGCGCGAGATATTATTATACAATTAATGTATAACCGATAGTAATGTAAGAAGAAGTAAAGCATACGAATTCTAAAGCTGATAGTTGTAGGGAATTGAACAACCGTACGTCTCGATGTTGTTCAATACCGTAGTTCGTTGTGGTTGTTGTGAGCCGTCATCCATTTTTTCCGCTTTTTATTTTAAGTTTTTCCATTTTTATACATAGACATTATCACAATTACGCGTGTTTACACGTGTATTTATTAAAAAAAAAACGATAATTAGTATTCACACACGAAAAAGTCAACGTCGGAGAACGTTTTTGATCTGAGTTTTTTCTTTTTACTTCGGTCGGGAAGAACAAATTCGAATGCGTTGCAAAGGAGGGCTCTCTGTGCGAAAATAGAAAAAAAAAAAAAAAAAAAAAAAAAACAATAAATCGTTCAATTTGTAAAATTCGTTCGCTAGTCGGTAGAGACACTCGATTGGCCGTTCTCCGAATACAAGAAGAAAACAATGCGAGCAAAGAAAACAACCAGCGTCGGGAAAACGAAATTTACGACGATATTTCTGATTCTCTGACGTTTTTTTTTTTTTACATAGGATTCTTGTAGCTACAACCAACGAGTAATAACTTTTGTGCATTTCAAGTACCGCGCGGCACTAAATTGTGGATTGTAAATATAGTACATATTATTATTACAGCGAGAGGAATAATAACGATTCCCCCATTATTACTGCCATTAATAAAAAAAAAAAAAAAAAACGCGCGCGACGCTCCGGATACATGCAGGAAACAAGATTTTTGCGCCTCATCGCTCGGATAGTTGATTGTTCTTGAGGAAAAAAAATAAACAACTTCCGGCGTGTAAACTCCTCTCGATCGCCAATCGATTGTAACGAATGTGAAATCGACGACGAGAAGAAGCAATTTCTTCTTGAGAGAGATTTGGACACGCGCGTCACTCTTACGAATTGACGCTCCCGTTGATAGAATATTAGTGACATGTCACACGACGTGTGTAGTGTCACTATGATTGAGAATCGTCCAGTGTGAAGCGTGTAATATTCGAAAGGAAAGGCGAACTTTTTTAGAACTGTAGGAATTCGAGGAATTAATTCTCGTAGCGCGAGAAAGCGAAGCAAATCTACTCCGCACTAGATTGTTAGGAAAACAACGCACACGTTTTCTATGATAGAGCTATGTATTTAATATTGTTAATTGTGAGACAAGAAAAATAGCCGTCGTGATATTCGCGTCGTTCGATTTGATTTTCGAGAGAGAAACCGGGCGAGCAATTTGTTCATCGACGATCGCGAATATCACATCGACACGATCGAGAGAATTGCGATCGGCAGTAGGATCTTTTAAACAAACTACATCTTACCTTATTATAGATAAATTATATATATAAGTTAAGGGAGAATGAAAGAGAGTGAGAGAGAGAGAGAGAGAGGGAGAAAATAGTGTGAATGGATACACTTTTAGATGATTTAACAGGATGATTTAACCGAAACAAATGTGTAAATACCGTGTAAATAACAAAGTGTAGCGGCTAAGTAAAGGCTAAAATAAGGATTGGGCCTTTTTTACGATTTTCACAGGCGATTACCTTTCCGAGAAATCTCCATGAGACTCTCTGTAACATCGACACGTCGTTGTATTTAAAGGACAATTTTGAAATTTGATATTTTATTAAGTGATAAAAAAAAAACCCGCCCGTGACGAACCAACTAGCCGGATGTCTCGCTGATTAAAATTCAAACTTAAATGTCTCCAGACTTTGGAACTTTATTTTAAGTTTTAAAATATTATATACACTAAAAAAAATATCGAAACAATTTTGACAAAGAGCGCGATTTAAAACAAAAACCGATAATCAATTTTTTATTTTAGTTTACTATAAAAATATAGTCGTCGGTTTTATTTAGTAGAGCGACATTTTTTTTATGATGTATTTCAATGTTTAATTGACCACAGTTTGTCACAAATTTTATTCGCAGTACAGCAGGTTTCGGTTTTAAAACAATTTGCAAGCGGTGCATTAAAAACAAAATAAATTAGCGCTAAATAAAAATCTTTTCACGCGCGAGCTTTTTTAAGTATTAAAATTTTTTTTTTTTTATTAGCGGCTCTCGATTGACACTTGTCACTTTATGTGAGAATTTGTGAGCGCTATTATATTTATTATCAACATTCGGCCACGATGAGAGAAGAGCATGGAACCTCATACGTTGATGTACAAAAAGTGTTTTGTTGTTTTGCATCAAACGCGTCGAGCGAAACTTCGACGGAGCATTCGAAGGAGAACAAAATTGCTTGTAACATTAAAAAAAAAGAGTATTACACGAACATAAATGAAACATAATGAGAACGTAACTCTCTTTGACACACAACGAGGTTTTTTGGGGGAAAAACGAATGCGAAACTGAAAAAAAAAAAGAACGCGAAAGTCGACGACGACGACGACGACTGTTCGTGTTCGCTCGCGCTCAAGGTGTGTGTTTGAACGATTTTATTACATATTTCATCGTCGTGTCGCGCGACTTATACACACGCGATCGTTTTAGAAAGAGAGAGAGACAAATGACGAGCTCAAAATAGGAGCGCTGAATAAAAAAAAAGATAAAAAAAAAAAAAAACGTGACTTTGACACATTCGACAAAATCAAGTGAATTGCACGAAGACAATAAACGATCGAGATTTTTTTTTCAACCAATTAATTGAAGGAGTTATTTGCATAAACAAGACATTTTTTTTTTTGTTTTCGATAGAACAAATTTGATGAGACATAAATCGATACGAGCCGTTGTTTGTTTTGTGATTTTGCCGAACAACAAAATTCGTCAATTTGTTACCACGTTGAAACTCGACGCGTCTTGTTTGAAAAAATGACTCCTTTAATTGGAAATCGAAACATAAAAACGTAACTCTCCCCCCTTTACTATCGCGTCGAAGAATAAAGAAACATTTTTGTAAGTTAATCTCGAGAGACGTCGAGAGAAATTTTTATTTGCCGTAGCGCATATTTTTAATGCGAGAGTGTTTCGCTCCGTTCGACATTCTTCCATTTAATATAACTTACTTACATACATATATATGTGATAAAAAAAAAAAAAAAAACTTGTGTGCGACGTAGCGTTAAACAATACAAACGTGTTTGATTTCACGAATTTTTATGTCCGATTCGGAAAACTTTCTCAAGAGAATCTCACAGATGTGTACTCGATGCGAAAACTCGGCGGTGCTTGGCGCTAAACGTGCTTTTTTTAACCCCGTTTAACCACACAAAATGCGAAACGGAAGACGAGAGAGAACACGTTTAGCGTCAAAGAGTCGTTCGACGTAAAATCGAAAAGTATGCAAAAAAAAACCGGCTCTGCCATTGCGCAGCGTTATACCAATTTTAACATCTCGCAAAATTGCACGCGAACGAGATAAAAGCAATGTGTGCCGCAAGCGTGCGGTTTACGTGACGTTTAATTGATAAAAGAAAAAAAACAGAGCGCCCAGAAGTTTGATAGCTTTCACCGTACTTGATGCATTTAAACGAGAAAGAGAGTTTAAAAAAAAAAAAAAAAAAAATACGAGTGTATACCGTATAGCGATAGAGCGACATTTAACGAGCGGGGAAAGAAAAAAACATAAAACGCGCGGTGAGTTAAAACACACACACACACACACACACACACACACACACACCGGTAAGAAAAACCAATTGGAATAATAATAATTATCACCATTAGATATTATTACGATATTATTATGTATATCGTTTGTTAAATATGTACCTACCAATAATTAATAATAATTATACACTAACGACACCCACCACGTCGTTTTAAAGCTACACGATATAAATATATATATAAATAATATATATATATAAAGACGAGATTCTTGTTGCTTGGTTTTGTAATCAATGCTTGACAAAAGCATACGGAGAAAAATAAAACTTGTTGTCGTAGAAAAGTTCTCGAAGTTCTCTTCTGGTTTTTTTTTCTCGCGCTCGATAGCGCAGCAACGCGCTGAGAATCGATAGATGACGACCGGTACATATAAGAGGGAGACGTTTCTCTCCTTTATTATATCGCGCCCGAAGGATATCTTCGATATTCATGTCGACGTTTCCGTGGCGTTGTTCGCCGTCAGCCACTCCTGAACCTCCGGCAGCGATTCCTTGAGCCAGTTGAGCGCGAAATTGGCGCGCGCCTCGACCATAGCCACGGTGTGTCCCACGGTTCTGATGCTCTCGAGATTGTCTTCGCTGAAGGTTTGAAACTGGAGAATCCGGAAACCGAACATTCGGAAATTAACGTTGGAAGTTCGTTTGGAAATGTTCGTGACGGATTTACGTCTCTTTATAATGTCTCGCTCTCGTAAATCGGAAATCGTGAAATTTGTGGAATATTATCTCGGCTTTTGTCGTAAAAGTTATACGACTCTCCGCGAAATTACTTGCATTAATCGATTAATAAAATTACACACTTACGTCTTCCAAGTCCTCCTCGCTGATCAAGCCGTTCGTCATCGCGAGCGCGAAAGCTTTCACGATCGCTCGGGATTTCGCGAATCTAAATTAAACACACACACACACATACACGCACATCGTATAATCTGCTTGCGAAGGAAGTTGAGATATAAGGAAGTTACGAGGTACCTTGTAACGATAATCCGCCAATTACTTCGCACGAACTTGTACGCGTTTTGCGCGGCGACCGGATTTTGCGGAAAACTTCTTAAGATCCTTTGTGTCTCGTCCTCGTTGTAAATCTTCCCTTCGAGCAACTCGCTGAGCAACCTATTATATTTATTTGCAACATTCAATTATCAACTTAATTAATTATCTAAAGTAAATCAATTGTTATTTACAATTAATTAATTTTTCACAAGTTTTTTTTTATTATTTACATATTCTGTAACGCTATCTCTTTTTGCAATTGAAAAACATTTGCGAAAATTTATTTACGATTGCAAGATCCACGGTGTCTGGAAGCACGCGAACGTCGATAAAAGACGATTCTTCTCTTCCCGATCTGTGGTTGAATTCGCCCTTTCGACGAAGTAGTTCCATTCGTTTCGCGTGCCGTATCTCGCTATTGTACAATACAGCACTTCGCGCGCGTACGCCGGCACGCTGAAACAAATCAAAGTTTTATCTTTCGGAAGTAGTGGTTGTGACGAAAATGATACAAAGTAGTTCTTTTCTCATGTCGTTTTAAAGATTTGTCAAGCGAAAAGATGTATTTTTCCTTCCGTCAAAACTCAATTATTGCAATTTTTTTATTACGTTATTTTCGCGCGCTGCGATGATTTACCAATAAACCGTCACTTCCTATATAGGATAGAAGATCCTATTACTGACAGTGGTTCCTATTATTGTGTCAATCAAAATTTAAATGATTGTTTAAATATGAAAACTACATGTTATGGTATTAGGACAAATTTTGAACAAATAAAAATTAAACATGTAGTTTTCATATTTAAACAATCATTTAAATTTTGATTGACAGTAATAGAAACCACTGTCAATAATAAGGTCATTTACCCTATAATCCCGTAACTCCAAAACGCAAATTTTAGAGGAGAGCAGAGTTTAAAAGTTTACAACTTCATATGTTTCCCTAGTTAAGAGAGTCTTTCAATTTCAAAGTTTTATCCTTTCTATGAATATTGTTTTTTAATATTTGGTGACCATAAAGAACATGAATTTCCAAGTGTCACCATGCGATAAACTGAAAATCCCGTACGTGACACTTATGTAATTATACATAGGGAGTGACGAAACGTTCTTTTTATTTGCGGCAAAATAATTATGTTTAAGTAAGTTTTTTTTTTTTAATTTCCTACTTTGTAAAAAGCTTTTTTTTTGCCAAACATATGCAGACACGCGCTTACACTTCGTCCAGAGTATTCGGATGATCCTTCAGTTTTTCAAAATGATTCTTCGACCACTCGAGACATTCCGCGTTCTCGAACACGCACGCTATCGTCAGAGCGGTCAAAGTCAGCTGCGATCCCTCATCGATCTTCCATCCCACGTCCGAATAAAGTTGTGACGTAAATCTCAATGTAAATTCCTACAAATTTATTTCATTACCGTACGACAGTTTTTGTTTTAATCGAAAGTTGCATAGTCTTTCAAAATTTTATTTTTTATAGTGTTTTTATTTTAAAATATATTTAACTGGATCGGCCAATAAGTAATATCGGATTTTTTTCGTAGAGAAATCAAACCAAGTTGACGCAAATTGTTCTTAACGCTAGATTTCGATATTTCTAATATATATTCGCAGCAATCTCTCGTGTGGTATAATACAGATTATTTTCATTAGACTAGATATTTGATTTTTTTTTTCGTTGTTAGTATCAATAAGTGTGCTAGAACGTGTCTTATCGGTCAAACTAAAATCTCCATCACGAAATTTTTTGAACCATCTTTGCATCATTCTTTCATTCACAGCACCATGCATATCAGAAATCTGATTTGTTGTACCGCATTTTTACCTTTGCGAAAATAAAAGAGCACAATTTCATGAAAATACGTCTTTTCATTATCTATGTTTAAATTAAAAAAAAAATGGATATTACAATATAATAACCTTATTTCTGGTTACACGTTCACATCTCAGCTTTTAAATTATACTCGCGTTTCATAGATTATGAATAGTCTTGTGTTTCAAAAAACAGTAAAAATCCTACGGAAAAATCTGACATTACTTATTGGCCAACCTAATATAAGTATATTTAAAAATAAATGTAAAATATGAACTTGTAAATATGAAATCTATTTAAAAATATTGAATTATATTTCCGAGTAATTTTGCGCGGCTTCGTACAATAAAACGTTTTATTACAAGATTGAAGTTTTATTCTAAATCTTATTCAGTTTTTGTTCATTTAATACACTTGATCGTCATTTATTTCTCTTTGTAAACATTGAAACTACCTGAAAGACACTAAAACTCGACGTCTCGTACAGAAGATCGTTCAGCCTCAACAGATGACGCATCAGAACGTCCCAGGGAGCGTAATGCCGTTCCTTCATTTGCATATATTTAATAAAGTCGAAAGCGGTCGCATATTTCGCCAGACCGACCGAGGCGAGCCCGAGCACGTCGTCGACGAGCGACGCTCTGGTTTCCGCCGGGAAGGTCTCGTGATTTTTCTCGAGGGTTTGAGCCAGGAGCTTCCAATTTTCCTCGTCATAATGCACACGGTAATAACCTTGAGAGAGGCAGTTAACGAAAGAAAGAAGACGCGCGCTAATGCGCTTAGAATGTTTTGCAATTTCTCGTTGAATTTAATAAAATTAAAATCAACAAATGTTATTTGTCAAAAACAAAAAAAAACAGAAACAATATCGAAAAAGTCATTGATACGCAAAATCAGAAATTAAACTATTTAAAACGTAACATGTCGTAGAAAAGATATATATAATACAAAACACTAAAAATTTATTTTAAAAAAATGAGAGAGATTAAAATTCCCTCGTAAAATTTATTTTCGAGAAAACAAAAGTTTTTTCTGACCAACCTGTTTTGTTCACATTGAACACGACCCAAGAATCCCGCGCGCCAACGTTATTCACCGTCAATTCCGCTTCGGAATGCAACCACGTCTTCATTGGAGATAGCCAATCATCGCTCGTTTTGTTAATATAATCAAGCGGTACGTACCACGTAGGTTGTCGAGTGTCGGATGATGATTGGTCGTACGTAAATCTTTGCTGCACCGACAATCATTGACGATAACAAATAGGTTTTTGTTCACGAGATAATCAAATCGACACAAAGACTACGTAATAGAAGTGTACGCGAATTATGGAGATTAAATGATACATCGAGCGCGAACGAATCGCGTATACCTGTCGAACAACAGCTGTGCCTTTCTCGTAATCTCTCGCGACGCTAACGATCGGATATCCGCGATGCGAAATCCACGAATTCATCACGTCGAGCAGATTAATTTGCGCGGGCAAACCGTTGGTCTCCTCCGCCATTGCGGTCCAGAAATCATCGACATTTGCCGTTGAGTACTTCCTAAAAATCACAAATATCGAGTTCAACAAATATCAGCTCTGTTGAAGTACAAACTAAATCAAGAAACAGGACTCTAAAAGTCCTACGCTGGATGTGGGTGTGCAATAAACAAGAAAACGTTAATTTTAATTTTAGTAACCCGGGATTTTAGTTCCCCGGGACATTTTTTACATGAGATGTAAACTTCAAGTTAAATTACAATTTATTTTAAGTTAAATTAAATTTTAACTTTCCCACAGGAGATGTAAGTTAAATTAAAATTTATTTTAAGTTAAATTAAAAGTTAAATTTTATTTATTTTAACTTTTAGTTATTTTAATTAAAATTTATTTTAAGTTAAATAAAAATTTAACTTAAGTTAAATTAAACTCGTTCGTCATATGTTACATATTGGCTTAACTAGTAATGTTAAGTAATTAATATAATACATTTATGTATTTGTTATTTGTATTTTAACTTTAAGTATGATATAAAACTAATGTAAAAAATACAATAATTAATAAAACCTACATAGAAAAGTTACAATAACTCATAAAGAAATATACTGCAAAAGAACATTTACTTTTTGTGTTAAATTAACGATAATAATTATTTTAACTTTAATTTTAGTAAATTATTTTGTGCGTCGAAGTTCATGATTATTTTAAGATTTACTCTAATTTTTCTCAGATTATTGAAGTGACTTTGACATATAGATTAATTGAAATAATTGTGTTAAAAGCTCACTTAAAATAATATTCCATTTTTAAATAATACAAAATGTTAAGTTACGAAGTTTGACATAAATCTAACACATGAAAACGTTACGAAACTAATATCAGTTAATTTTACATTAAAGTAACAATCAAAACAGGGTAACAGACACGAGAAAATTTTGACATATTATAGACGCACGATTTTTTACTGTGTGCGAAATTTAATTTTAAATGTGTAAATTAATATACTTACAGACAATTCGAATTAAATAATAATTTTAAAATTCGCACAAGATGTCACTTTGCATCAGAAATGTACGAATTAATTATTTAACAAATCCTCAATAAAATTAAAAAAAAAAAATTCCAATGCAAAACTTCGGCCAAATCCGAATTTCGCGTTCCGTAGAGTCGCCTTCGGCACATATTTCGCACGTTATATTCAGCGTATGGCTTTCACAGTCCTGTTTCTTGATTTAGATATGAAGTTGCAAAAGGTTTAGCTTATTCGAGACGTAAAACATTGAAAATATCGACACGTGAGAGAGAGATACATATATTACAGAGAGAGATACATATATTATGCGTCGTATATCTTCTATACGTTGACATTGCGATTCAACGACAATGAAATATACATCGGCGTGTCGTTACGTAACATCGGGCCGATAAAGAAGCGCGAGGATAAAAACGGCGCGGCATTGTGACATTCAACGGCCGACATTATCACAAAGCCGATAACGCGGGATAACTTGTTGTAAATCGCGTCGCGTTTTTTCGACGCGATTGAGCGGAGTATGTGAACGTCGGATTCGCGATCAAATGAAACAAACGAACGACGCGACGTCCGACGTTACGGATAATAAAAACGGCGATAATATGATATACCCACCACCTCGCTATGAATTTCTTGTAGCCATTCCTAAAGGCGGTATCGTTTATCACGCCATGCAACATGCGTATCAAGCATGCACCTACAAGAAGCAGTCAGAATGCAGAATCACATTATGCGGCGTTACGAGGAGAGCGTGTCTGTATATTCGATACTGCCTTTCGAGAGAAGCTGAGACTATTCGCGCGCGAGTATGTTACATACAAGATGATTCTGAATAAATTAAAGGGATCCTAAAGTGGGTCTTGATTTTATTGATAAAACTGAATTTTTTGCGCACATTAATCTTTTTTTTTGATTGTTTATTGTGGATTGATAAATCCTTTTTTGCAATTAAACTACATACAATAAGAGATCCGGGACGTCCAAATTTACATAACAAAATTTTTAAAAATGTTTTTAAAACTTCAATTTTTTTTATTTTGTTATATAACTTTGGACGTCCCG
>QVOB01017232.1:0-11581 GCA_014839585.1 Pseudomyrmex concolor | reverse complement strand
GAGCAAGAAGAGAGAAAGAGAGAGAGAAAGAGAGAGAGTGGACCGACGAGAGCCGACGTCAACGCGAGTTCTTCAAATGCGATCGCTTTAATAAAAATTGATGACGGTGAGATAGCACGAGGTCAATTTGACGAGTGTCGTTACCCGTTTAATTACCGCGCGTTCGAGAATCGCGCGCGGCACGACGACAACCGGCGTCCGAGAGAGAGAGAGAGAGAGAGATTATTGTGTGTTTTTGCACACGTACACATACGCTCTCTCGAGTACGTCCTCTAGTGACCGCGATTTTATTTGCTTCGGACATTTGTGCGGCTTGTACGGTTATAAAAAATCCAATTCGCCGTTCAAAAATTTTTTTTTTTTTTTTTTTCACAATTGTTTGCACAAATTCGAGATGAAAAGGCAGAACGTATATATTAGGTACAAGATGTTTTAAAATAAGTGTCTCTTTTCGAAAAACTGTGTGAAAGAACACAACACGCGGTAACAAATAAACAGTTGAAAAAGCAATAGAAGCGCACCAACATCATTCTGATCCAATAAAGTGACTTGCGTTTCTCTTGTTTGTTCTTTTGGTCGTGTGTGTGCGTGACTTTGGCCACCGCCGCCGCGAGATCGGATCCGATGGTCACGGAGCGCAAGAGAGAAACTTATGGGCCGAGTCAAACGCCGACCGATCGATTTTCGAACACGGAATATCAAACGCACGCGGAGAAGGTAAGCGAACGTACCGGAGATATAATCCGGCAAACTGATCCGCAAACTATTCGCACACGTACGAGAGACCCGACGATAACTCGGAACCGACGCGCATAGCTTTCGAAAACTATGCCAGCGTTTCCCCAATCAAGGACTCATTGTTTTCGGCGCAGAACATTCATTCGTTTATGCCGCCGAGCCCCGATATTACCCGCATAACGAACGCGTGCGTGCGTGCGTGGCCACGGGAAGAGAACAAGCACGTAGGACGACGGGAGAAACTCGGGAGGGCCTGCCTTATCCCGCCGTCGTAGAATTTGCATGACGAGACAGTAAAGCAAGATCGGGACTCCGAGTCGGACTGAGAAGAAAAGCTTGATTCTCTCGCTCCGACCTCCGAACTCGTGTAGCACGCCATCTCTTTCTCCCTCTCACGATTCTCCGTGTCTCTCTCTCTCTTTCTGTTCATCCTCAACATCTTTCTCTCTGCCCCTAATTCTCCCTTTTCGTCCTCGCCGCCGCTACCGCCCCCGCGCCATCACTCCAACCGCGACTCTTCCCCCGTTCCCGTCTATCTCTGCTCCGCACGCAGGCAATACATCCGTTATCTCCCTCTTGCCGCATGGCTTTTCCATAATTTTCCGTAACTGTTGTAGCTGCCGGAAGCGATAGAGATAGATGTATATGCCGGCACGAAACGGCGGCGAGAAAACGAGAGAGAAAGAGAGATATACATATACATGTGACTAAACAGAGAAGCCAAGGAGAAATATGGAAATCGGGAAGGGGGAAAAACCGAGAGAAAACCGACGCGCGAGCGACAGTACGACGAAATTCTATCGACGCTCGTTGCATTGGCGCGGGTACGCGCGCGAGGGAAGATATTGGAAATGGCAATCGGCCATTGTGGACCATGACGAAGGGAACGGCCGTCAACCTCCCGGACTTCCTTGTTCATCTCAACCCCATTCTCCCCGCTCAGAGTTGCGCCGAGAACGATGACCTTCGAGATGTCGACGTGAACATACTCGTCGTCATATTTGGACAGGTGCTTTTATCTCCGAGCATTAAAAGCAGAGAGAAAGAGAAGAGAGACGAAACGGAGAAGAAAGCAAGAGAGTATCGCGATATAAATGTTATAAATCGAATTGTCGTGTCAATTATTTTTTGACAACGGATTTTTATTTTTGCGCGACGTACAAATAAAGACGGGGGCGCGAAATAGAAACATTATCGGAAAATTAAGCACAATTATTTTTTTTTTACACGTAAAACAACGAGAACAGGCATCAAAATGATGACGGATTAACAAAAAAAAAAAAAACGATAATTGCCTGTGCGCTGAAGTTGTTTTAACAAATAATTGCCTGTACACCGCTCTCCGATCGAATTTAACACTAACCGTTCGGTATCGCGGCTCTGTACCGATATCGAGCGCAACACGCACGCGTGAGTGGCAACGAATTATGGATGGATGCGATGAATTATGAAATAACGAAAGCGATTGTTAATTAACCACACATGCACGCGCAAATATAATAGGCGTGCCTGATGCGTGACCCGATTTCGCGGACGCGTTAAAATAACAATGTATTTATTAACGACCACGTATCGCACGCGTATCTCTGGCGGAAAGAGCGTGACTACGAAACTTTATAAGGTTTCCGCGATATAGCGGAACGCATACATATATCGACGTCAATATACCCCTTTTTCCCCGATATGCCGCGCATCCACCGTGATAGGTGGATATCGAGGATAGCAATAGAGGTTCGTATGAAAAGACTCGTCTCGTATATGTGCTTCCTCTCTTCCGGCTGACGACGCGCCGCGGCGTCTCTCCGTTTGAAGTGAAGGCGACGCGGCCTCTCTCTCCGGTAGTGACGCCACCGCCGGCTGCGCCGTCGTGCATAATTTCGCGCTCTCTTAACATCGAAAGTGCACGGAAGCGCGCGGTTGGGCATGCCCCGAAGAAAAAAGGAGAAAGAAAGATCCAATCCCTTCCCTCTCGCGACACACTCGAATACTCGAGGATGATAAAATACTTGAAAAGTATTCTCTTCCCTCTGTTGTTGCGAAAACAATTTAGCTTTTAACATTCGGTTTAATCCACAGAGTCGAAATTGAGATAAATTTTGATGTCACGTACGAACGTGCGTTATATGTATTCGGCATAAAAACACGGTCGTTGCGCGCTTTTTAATGTTGCCCGGGCTCTGAATGCGGCCGGTAAATCATCAATGAAAACGCAACATTCATATTGATATTATGCCGGTATTAACGATATAATCGCTTTTTCAGAACGCGCGCTCTCTGTTCACAGTCGAGCAAAACAGAGCCCGCAAAAATTAAGCAAAAAAAGCGAAGCGTTAATAACGCTGTTTTTGCGCCGATAGACTCGACGCTGTGTATATACACCAAAGGGGAGGGAGGATATCGTACAAAATTGGCACGCGCGCGCGCGCGCCTTTTACATTCACGTTTCAAAACGCGTACACATGTATATGTAGATCATCGGCCGAGCCATCGTTTCGAACGCGATATTCAAGCAGTCGGACTGTCTTCGTGTCAGTTTCGCGCCGGGCATTAATCACGACGCCGGCCCATTAACGTCGCGCTCACACTCGGATAACTATATGGATGCCTCCCTGTCGTTACGTTCCCCGGTCGAATCGCGTCGCGCGCGCGCGGCGGCACATCCCCCGCGCGATATGCCCGAACTTCTCGGCATGCCGCATTAACCTCCTGGCGAAGGTATTAGAAATTGCAATCAAGAAGGAGGATGGCCTCCTGGTCTTCTCGCGCGTCCGTTCCCCTTTCCGTAACTTGTCCCCCGTGGTAACAGCGGTGGACGATAACCTTCTCTCCTCCTCACCCCCCCGTCCCAAATCTTCTCATCCGAAAATGCCGGCATCCTTCTCTCCCCCTACTGTTCCCTAAGACGATGAGAACGATAGTGGTGGTGGCGGTCGTAATGGTGGTAGTCGTAATCGTAGTCGAGCGTGTATAACTTCGTGCTCTCTTGGCTCTGCCAGCAGCCGGCTAGGGCTAGGTATTGATCGGCTCTCTGTCCGCGAGGACCACATGGCGACTCGGCATTCGTACAAACTCGCGCGTCTCCGCCGGCACTCGCCTCGAACATGGCGCCCGTGGGCGGTCACGTGGTTCCGCCACCCTCTTCACCGATAGTGCACCACCACGGATGCAGCGCGGACCGTCAGTGCGCACTCGACCACCGCAAGGGATATATGATGCAGCCACGAATCCATATCTCTCTCTGTCTCTCTCGCTGCTTCTGTCTTTCCCTCTTCTCTTTCTCCCCGTTGTGCTCTCTCTTTCTGTCTCTCTTGACGTCTCTCTCTCATTCCCGGCTCTGTCTCTTCCTACATTCTCCTCTTCAGAGACGGCTTAAATATTTGCACGACCAGATAAAACGATATTGCGCCGAAAGTCTGGATTATTTGTGGTCGAATGCGGGGAAAAATCGGTCGGGCGCGGGAAGAGCGAGCACACCACGGGTGTAATTGCCGGGATATCCCGGTGCATACAAGTGCGCTCTAGAATTCGCGGTGGGAAAATAGCAGCGGCCACCGCTTGGATATGGGCGAGGGAGAGAGAAAGAGAAAGAGAGAGCTTCGGGGAACCCTCGGTACAAGCTTTTTAATCCAGGATCACGCGGACTCACATGTGGAGGATCTTCCACACTGCCCTCTCTTTTCCGGTTGTATCCCTTCCGTATACGTGTAGTCGTTTTTCTCTCGTCGTGTATCTATCCAGCGGGCGTTCCTGTGATCTTATCCTCGGGAGAGGGATGAGGAGGGAAAATGCACATGTGTGTGTGTGTGGGAAAGAACGGGAAAGAGGACACGATCGTTTCCGAGAGCAATGGTGCCTGAGTCAAAGTACCTTCTGGACACCCTCCATTTGTCCCTTCTAAACCCTCGGTGGTCCTCCGCTTTCTCACGACTGACGCATCGTTCTCTCTACAGGACCGAAGGAAGAGAGAGATAGAAAGTAAGAGAGAGAGAGAGAACGATCGATCTTCCGGAATGCCAGGCGTAGCGATTGAAAAGCTTCTGATTCGTGACACGAGGCGAGAAATTCAGCTCCAAGGGAGTTTGATCGTTCAACGGGACGTCGATAGATATATCGGCGATGTCAATCCAGCGAATTTGCTTCGAGTGCGTTTCGCTTTCTTGCAGTTGAATTCACTATTTCGTGGAATGTCGCAATGTTAATTTATGCAAGAATATGTACGCGCATTTGTACCAGCTTCAAAAGACAAGAAACGTGAACTACCCGCGACTCCTTGTCGTAGATAGTTTAAGATGCACCGACCGCGCCGTCTCGGAACTTACATATTCTGACTTGGAATTTGCAGTAGCACCCAGTGAATTTGCGAGATGTAATTCAAAGCAGGGAACTCTTAACGCACGAAATCCCGGGAACTCGGGAACATTGTGTCATTAAATATTAAAACATATTTACGCACGATACGCTGCCGGTGGTCTCCGTCGAGATACGGGCGCTTTGAGTTGTATATTTCTTATCATCGAGATATCAGAGAAGAGAGAGAGAGAGAGAGAGAGAGAGAGAGAGAAATAAGGGAGGAGAAGAACGGGCGCTTTTGCGTTGAATGTTGGCTATTATAAATTAAAAGCTCGCCGAAAACGTCAATTAAAATAAAAGGGTTGTATGCATGACCCTTCGTTGATCAAATGCCAAAAAAAAAGTAAAAAGGGTAACAAAAACGTGGGGAGGGGGACACAAAAAGAAGGAAATAAACGCTCGTCGAAATAATGTGTTTACCGACATTGTCTGCAAACGATGTCGAGCGTTTCAAATTGTAGCTCGTTGTCGAGGGATTCAGAAGATCTCTCTCTTTCTCTCTCTCTCTCTCTCTCTCTCTCTCTCTCTCTCTCTATCTTTTTCGAGTGCGGACTATCGAAGATTATGCTGTGTACTTAGGGACTGAGTACACGGTCAGCTGGCGATCGTGTGTGGAACTAATGTTCGCGTGGAAACGATAGTGCCTGGACGCTCGAGAGAACCGCCCGTTGTCCTGGACGAGAGCGGAAGGATATGCGCCAGGGCGACGCGTTCTGCCAGGATACTCGAGAGCGATCGATCCCGCAGGAAACGAGTCAACGCGTCGTGGCAATGACCGCCCGAAAAGCCTCGCCGATGTTTCCGTACGCCATTAGACAGAGAGAGTGGAGGGGTGGCGCGGGGTCGCGCGGCAAAGAGGAAAAGGGCCAATGCCCACCATGTCCCGATTTCCACGGAGATGTTTCGGAAACGAGCACGACGTGGAAACGACGAGAGGAAGTTCTTGTCTGCCGCTTTATCGAGTGGAACGATTGCCTCCGATAGTATCGCGCGATTGTTTATATAAAATAAACTTTAAAATAAAATATCCGTAAGATAAAAGTTTTCTTTTTTTTTTTTTTTTTTTTGATCGAAACGGAATGTGGCACAACACTTTTGCGTGTTTCTCTTTTACTTACATTAAATCTAATATTAACATAATAAGAAAAAACATGGAAAAAAAACTAAATTACAGAAAACAAACATTTATTCGACGTGTTTCTTACATCAAATAAAGTATCTTAATCATTTTTTATAGTCCCACAAGTTATTCGAATATTTACAACGGACTTTTATAAACTATAATCGCGGAATGACAAATACGACCTCGGTAAGAATAATCATTACAATTCGCGTAAACTTTCCGCGTAAAAAGGGAAGGGAAGGTGAGAAGAAGAAAAAAAGCGAGGAGGGCAAGACAACCAGACGGAGGGTTGCACGTCGAAGTTTAGAAACGCAACGGAAAGAGAAACGTCGGAAAGAGAAGGAACAGAGGAAAGAGAAAGAGAAAGAAAGAGAGAGAGAGAGAGAGAAGAGAGAGAAGCGACAGACTTGGAAGCTCGTATTGATCCACGTGATACGCTCGATTAGCCACGAATTGCAACGGATTGAAGTAACTTACAACATATTGAGACCATCGGGCATAATGGTTTCGTGATCCGGCCGAGAGCTGTGGCAACAGACAGAACTGATATTCCGTCTCTCGACGTTTCCGCGCGCATCCGATAGTTTGCGCAAGAACGCACCACCTATGTGCACCGAGACGAAAGTTAATCGTCACTGATGAGGAATCGGAAGAGAGAAATGTGTACGTAACGCATGCGGTTTAACTTTCCTCTTGCGTTTACTGATTGTGAGTCATATATATGTGTATGTATATATACATGTGTGTGTGTGTGTGTGTGTGTGTGTGTATATTGTGACATAATATCTATTCAAAACACGTCGTGCTAGTTCTCGCGCGCGTGTTAATTAAAAAAAATAAATAAATGAAATCTATTTGATAACTCTTAACGTAAATCCAAAATCTGTTAACCGCAATATATTACCGAACGTATTTCTGTTCGTTTTCTGATGAGAATAAAATACGCGCGATAAAAATATATACGTTTATCAATCAAATGCGTGTACCAATTAATTTCACTGCCGCAAAGCGCGTACACAATGTTCGCCGCCGCAAGTATGATTTTCCGACATCGCGCATATGTGTGTGTGTGTGTGTGTGTACATACAAGTCGTGTGTGCACGTCTCTGTTGAACAACTGGAGGAACCGCGCGCAGCAATTACGCGACGGAAAAATCGCGAGCGAAAATCAACAACGGAGAAAAACCTGTGTAATTGAGTTTGCGATAGTTGTTCACCGAGCGACACGGTGATGCTCACGTGCATTTCTTTTTTACTTCGTTCTGCGTCTCCCATCCCCTCGCGCGTTCTCTCCTTGCGCACACTCTTCTCCCGCCGCAGATCCGAGATCATTTCCTTCTCATCCCTCCCTTTCCTCTCTTACACCGAGGGGATTGCTTTCCCGTTTCTCCCTCGCTTTCGTCTTTCAGCCATTGTAATTCGCTATCGCGCTAAATTAATTATACATTGCTTTAGTTAGGCACCGACATTTGCCTGCTCCGACATTGGGGCGCTTCGGTTTCTCCTGCCCTCGCTCCGAGAATCTTACGATCGCAGACACGCCGGAGCGGAATTGTTTGGACTTGAAACGGAGCATAGGTATAACTAAGTGCTCGCGACAGCTTTCCACGATCGTAATTCGTCGGAACTCCGGGCGACACTGCAATTTCTCGGCGCATCGTGTTTTTTTCCGAGTCACCGACGCGAGTGGTTCATTTTTTTGTTTTTTCGATATTACAGTAAACTCCACTGATACGAGATCGATACAGATACGATGAGAGAAAGTTCAATCTTTCCACATCACATATCTAACTGACACATTAATTTGCTTTTCTTCCATTTACAGTATTATGTTTTCCGATAATTTTCGCAGTGTTTGAACTGTTTCCCTGTGTATTTCCCACGAGATTTAATTTCATTAATTCATTGTCTATGTCACAAGCAGCCGTTGGTTCGGCAGCGTTTTAAAACAACAACAACAAAACGCTTCAACGGCAACAACGGCAGCAGCTATTCTCTAAAAAATCATCTTTATAAACAAGCGTCGTGTTTACGGTTGCGCAACCGTTTTCCTTTCTCCAAAATTTTTCCACGTCCACGTACACTTTCTCCACATCGCGTTTTCACCGTGTGCATGTACGTACGTACATATATACATATTACAGTATACATGGCGGTCATGCGGAGACGCATATCAAAACATTTAACGAACGAGTCTTGCACGAATATTTGTCTTAACTTTTAGCCGCGTGTTTACAAAATAATAAAAAAAAAATTTAATTAAATTAATTAAAAACAACGCGCAACGACCTCGTTTCATTATAAATAACGAACGTTACGTCGCGCGGATATATTTAACAGTAAGCTTGGATATATTTAACGTTTAAACTCGACGTCGCGCAACTTCGACGTCCGCCGCGTGAATTTCTCACGAGTGACACAGCGAGTTTCCGTCTTCCTTTCTCTCTCTCTTTCCATCTCTCTTCTCCGAAAAGCATTTCCCATTCCAGCGGCATCGGAGTTAGGCTCGGCAGCGACACGACCACCCTAGCCACGACTACTCTCATCTCGTCGTGCACATTAAACTCAACGGCTTCGCTAATGCCGCTTTTCGTTCGACCCCATCGTAGCCCGATCGACCCTTCCACACCCCTGGACAACCAGCCAGCCACCCACCCACTTTGCTTTCCGTCCCAAATTGATTGGACTGCGAATCGGTCGGCTTGAATTATTCATACTTTGCCCGGCGATAAACCAATTTCTGCGCCGGCCAAATCGAGGAAGAAAAGATCGGACCGCCACGCGAGCGACGAAACGGAGGAGCGACGACGACGACGACGGGTGTGTAGTAGATTCCTCTCTCGAACAAAGAGAGGGTTCGTTCTCGCCGACGACAACGGTCGAACGAACGAGAAAGGCGAACAATGGAAGAACGAACGCGCAGGGAGGGAAACGCGCGCGAGGTCAGTTAACTTTGCCGGAGAGAGATCATCGGACGAGTTGCGATGCCGTTTAATTTTATCATTCGATCCAATGACGCGAAAGATGCGCCCGAGAAGGAAAATAAACGATCCTCTCGCGCGCCATGGCTAACGGCTTTATATCTCGGCGAACCGAGAACAGAGCGAGAGAAAGCGAGTGATACAGTTCGTCCCGCTCTTCTTACTTTTCCCGTGTCTATGCCGTGTGATACACGCGCCTCAGTCTCTCTCTTTTCACTCTGACGCGTGGTATTTTAATCTGTAGGTTAAGGACACGTTGTGAACCGTCGTCTGGCTTGGAGAGACACGGCGATTTGCGTTCTCATTCTCGGTGAAAAAGAGGAGGAAGTTGCCAGACTGCGCTTACGTATACATTACGTATTAATCTATTTAGAGAGAACGCGCGCGTCAAATTTCAAAGGTCGATTTAGATCGATGCGAAAAAACTTTGAACCGCGGCATAATCGTCGTCGCTTTATTCGAGAGAACGACGTTGAAAATCGGTAATGTATAATTTTTAAAATCGAAAGAAACACACCACACACATCTGTGTATACTCAAGCGATAAATTCGATACTTTCGATCGACAAAAGAATCCCTGTTGAGGGATTCTCCCGGCATTTTTTTTTTTTTTTTTTTAATTTTTTAAAATTTTTTTACGAACGCCGATTTATACAACAATTTCTGTCCGGTACGTAGAGTTGACACCCACGGCAAAGAAAGGACACTTTTCAGCAATGCCCTGACGAAGGAAGCACTCAGGTTGCCGCTTCCCGACAACCACCGACGCTTTTGACCTTTTGCTTTCCTGGATCGGGCAACCGAGCGAAGGGGATCTTCTCGACAAAAGATTTATGAACCCCTCAGCGACGGTAGCACGCTACTTATTCCACCATGGAGTGCGCACTTCAAGTGTACAGAGAAAAAAAAAATGCCGGGAGCGGTATGTACACGCGAGCGATCCTCAAAGAGAGATCTTTAAAAAGGAGCGCCTCCCCTCCCCCGTCTCTTTCGCGCGTCGAATCAATCATTTCCAGACCCGTGGTGGTGTTCATCGACCGCCCGTTGGTAATTTACATCGTAATCAGTTGGTCGTTCCCCTGCTTTTTTCAAATTTTACGGGTCACCGCCACGACGATTGCGAGAAATAGAGCTCACAAAAAAAAAAAAAAAAAAAATCCGCGATTCGTAAATCGGATATAATGAACCGCGTATTTACAGACAAACAAATATCGAACTGTATCGGATTATACTGGAAAATAATTAACGATCGAAAAAGGAGGCGAGAGCGCTTTTTGACATGTGATTAAGAAATTTTTAAACCGTTCGCGATTGTGCTATATATGTACAATTTATAACATCTTCGCGACGCGAAAGACGACGATGAAAATGTATCATTAGCGCAACAAACCTTATCGATGTTTAACGACAACCTTGGCAAGTGTGCCGCCGTCTCATCGATCTACTTGTTTGCCGAGGTCAACGACACCGGGGGACAGTACAGCGATCAGTTATCCCCCGAGGAAGCTCGTCGAAAAAGTTTCTCTTTTTTCCGACACGACGTAACGGACGCACGCGGCCGTTACACTGTCCTCTAACAAATGGTCTTTTTCTTACGCGACGTAAATTTTATCGTCACTCTTGCGGAGCAAACTCCGGGGTCCAAATCCTCTCTCTCTCTCTCTCTCTCTCTTTCTGCCACACAGCTATCCTCCCGCGTCTACACACGCTCCCATTTCGCGCTCCGAGTCAATTGACACGATTCCCAGTAATTTTAGTCGACGGTTAGGCCGAGGTCAGGTTATACGTGCCGCGGCGCATACACACACAGCACGCTGAAACTAATCATAATGTATCCTCTCCTCGTCGGCCGACGCGGCATCGGGGAGAGAGAGGAAAGGGAAGAGGAGAGCACCGCAAAGGGGAACCGCCGCTATGATTGGTCCGTTGCGGTATTCCTCGCTACCAGATAAAGTTACGGTAATATAGATTAACTGCCCGCCATAGTCCATACTCCGATCCGGCACTCACGGCTCCGAACTCACGATGTAGTAATGAACTCGTAACGGGCGCGCTGTTATCAGCCGCGCCGCGCCGCTCGAGTGTCTTTTAATGACGATTCACGTGAACGCGCAATCGATACATCATCATTTCGCGCGCGAAAAAGAGAGAGAGAGAGAGAGAAGCGCAAGCCAGATAGGGGTTTCCCCTAATTTGTCGGTCGAATTTAATTACACGACAGGAGCGAGATTACGGCTCTTGTAGGTTTTTTGATCCCACTCGTGTATAATTGACAAAATTGGAGCACGCCGGCGTATACATATAACATTTGTGACAGGATTGTTGTGCGCATAAATCCGCGCGCACGGCATATAAACGCGCGAGTATCTATTTCGTATAAATAAAATTG
>QVOB01017184.1:0-17409 GCA_014839585.1 Pseudomyrmex concolor | reverse complement strand
CGATTCGGCTGAAATTTTGACAGTAGCCGTTTAAGAGAATGTACTACACGATAGTAATCTCTCTTGCAATACTGACACCATCGGGCAGTAAGGCTAAGTACTTATCGGACCGCCCTCGTATGACGCGTAAGCGTGTCGCACGTTCGTGTATATACGCGCGCGCGCACCCCCCCCCACACCCACCCACCCATCCTCACACACACACACGTGTGTGTGTGTGTGTGTGTGTGTGTGTATACACGCCACTGTCCACATGGACTTCCGTCAAGTTCCAAAGGGTTGACGGATGATCGCCACGGGACGGAAAGACAACGAGTTCGGATCCATCATACTTTCTACATCCTACTTGGTTGGTCTACCCTTCCTTGTCTACCGGTGTAATCAGCCGCAAACCTACCTACCGCCCGTTACCGAGTTTGCTTCTCCAGAAATGATCTTTAAGCTTCGTGTTTGCATCATATCCGCGTGGATTTCGCGTTTTGGAACTAAATAATATTCACTCTGGGTGTCTCACTGGACATTCTATCTTCTGAAATCTGAAATGAATGAGTTATCGTAAATTCGGAATATGAATAATTTTACCATATTGTAATAGTAATTCAAAATTGTGATAAGAATTTATATTAGGTATATTTATTTAGAAGATACCAGAATTTCTCTCTGAATTAGAGCATAGATTGAATATACCTTTGTAACTTTGCGCAAAATGTTGAATTTGCTAATTAATCTAATTAATTAGAGAGAGGAGGAACAATTGTTCATCGTTATTTAATTAACTAATCAATTCCAGTAGTAGTCTGAGTGAATCGGGGAACCATAATGACGCTATAATCGTGCTCACTAAAGCAAAGGTACAATTATTGTGTTCAATAATAATAGTTGTATTATTTCGGTATCGATAATCGCAGAACAGAAGAATAGAAGAACAGTAAAAAGATCTCGTAGTATCAATCTTGATTCGTATGTGTGCGTATCACCTGTTACGTTCTCGCTTTTTTTCGAAGACAAAAGAATATTTTCACTGTACTATCGAATTACATGCGTGCGAGTAGTTTTGGCCGCGAAATTGGACTCTTGTTAAGACATAAATGCTCTTTTCTGGCCGATGTACGATGTCCTGAAAATGATTTTCCGAATTGGAAGCGTTCCAGAATCGGTAAGCCGGCAATAGGCATCCTCTCAGGCTCGACCAGTGAATTCGCAGCTACACGCCGGCAATATATCACAACGGCGTAGATTGCGATGATCGATTCTATTTTCCGAGTTCGAGAGCTATTGAAATGAATATCGGTGACGACTGGTCGATATATTAATTCATTGTGCTATAAAATTAAAAGAGGAAAGACGTTATCGGTACCTTTCAAGAAGTGTATTGCTATAAAAATGCATTACGCGCTTTGTACTATATTTTACAGAACGCCGGAAATGGAACTAATAGTCGCTCGTGCCCGTCCGCAACATTCCGCTCGGACAGCGCGTCGACTCCGGATCAATCTCATAATTTTAGCGACAAAGTTGTCCGGGAACGTGGAGGAGATACAAGGAAGCGCGCTGCACTGGCGGCGGCGGCGGTGAGACGAGAGAAAGAGCTGATAGGGTAGATACATCGCGGGATAACGGCGACTATCGAGGAGAGCATAGCGTATTTCCACCATCCTCTCGTCCGGCGGATTCGTTCGACGGGGAGAGAAGGGTTGGAGGTTCGGGGATTCCATCGGTTTGTCTCATTTCCGGGATCCAATCTCTCGGCTCGGTGCCGGGCCAACCTGCAGCCTCGCTATCCACGAACCGCTCGCTCGTACAATCCTATCCCCCTCGTCGTTTCCCTCCTTTCCTCTCCCGTCGGTCTCACTGCCGCCGACCCCTTTTCCCTTCGGTAGCGACCAGGAGTCGGCACGCCGCCACCCAACGGCACTTTAGAACTGCTCCCTAACCCTCTCTCTCTCTCCGCGTGTGTGTATAGGTATTCTCTCTACTCGAGATACGTTCTATCCTTTATCCAAGCCTAATGTGCACGCTAGAGTCGGAAGGAAGAAGGAGTATACGTTGTTGAGAGACGGTGAATGAAAGGAGAAGAGAGAGAGAGAGAGAGAGAGGTGACTTTATCTCGTGGCGCCCAACAAGGCGACTCTCGCGTTTCAGGACGAGCGCCAAGTGTATCGCCGCGAGTTTATGCGAGAGCCGAACTGCAACGGGTCGAGTTGGATCTGCGCGAAGGACGGAGTAGAGCGGCAGCAGAGAAGGAGAGTCTCGAGGAAGGGTGAGCAAGAGTGAGAGAGAGAGAGAGAGAGAAAGAGAAAAGAGAGAAGACAGGAATGAGTCGAGTCGATCCAAGTCGACTTGGAGTCGAGTCGGGTCGAGTCAGGCTCCCATCCCGGTTGTCGTGCGAGGAAAACTTTGTCCATTTTCATCCCGTGGGGATCCGTCCACCGGCGCTATCTCCGCCGGCGCTGGAGAATTTTGCGCGCGATCGTGACGAAGACAACGACGTCGAAGGATAATTCCGCGTCGTAAAGAACCGCGGCACCGACGCCCGGCGCCGTCGTCGAGAGGAAAGCCTTCGAAATAATGAACGCGCCGGCCAAATAGACGGAATGAGCGAACGAAGAATCTCGAGAGAAAGAGTATCAGGATACGTATAACAGATTTTCCTAGACCAAGTTTGGAATTATGAAAAAGATAGAAGCGTTAAAAAAAAAAATAAAAAAATGATAAAGTTGTTTGATTTAACCAAGTTTTGCTCCGGCAATATGTCGAAAAAAAATTTGATTTCAAAATACTCGAGATTGAAACAAATATATGTGAAAATGTACGTTAAATAAATATAACATACGCACAGATTGCTTTTTAAGAAATAATATTGTAAAATAAATTGAAAAAGAGGGTCTAATTAAATTAAACATTGACAACAAAAACTAACACAAAAATTCATACACCCCAATAATTTGTACTTTTATTCAATTAAACGTGTATTAAAAATCTCCACCCGGTTATTATCTCAGTCGATGCTTCTCTCTCTTCACTTTATTGTTGATAATACGAAATGATAATTTATAACAATAAGTCCACAATAAATATTCGAATATCTGTTTTTTGCATAAGTTTTTGTGAGCTCGTCATGTGGCGCGCAAATGTCAGCAGGCGAGCAACGGATTCAATGGACCGGCAGCTCCGTTAAAATCGATGAATTACGAGACAACGCATTAGTGCAGTCCGCACGATACTAATCAGCGAAATTTCCGTGCGATAAATAAACGAATGAAAGCGCGTAACCAGATACGCGCGCGGTAATGTCGATGCGATAGAAACGCCGGCTCTCGTAAATCGACAGATTTTTCAGTAAAAAGGGAAAAACAAATAAATGAACGAAGAACGAAAATCAAAACCTGGGACACACCGGTAACGATTGCGCCGGGATATGTATATGAGGCCGGCGGCTTATTGGTGGTTTCGAGGTGAATTCGCTCGTAAATATGTATGCGTAATATTGATTCGACATAGACGCATAAAGATAGACTAAAGTGGATTTGAACATGGAACCGTAATTTCGGCAAATATTATGTTTGTGTTTGGCGCTGCCCGCATTCGAGTCGAGCAAAAATCATTTTTTAATCCGTATCGGAATTTTATAATTGTATGCGCGTATATCTCCGATGACTTTTTCGCAATATTCGCCAAGCACTTTATCATCCTACTTGGTACAAAGCTATGAATTAAATGTTTTTTATTCTTCTCTCTCAACTTACGAATTAATTATTAAAACAATTGTTTACAAGTTAAACAATGTTGCGAATATTATAACGTTATGTTTACTTTTGTTTTCAGTTTCTCAAGATATAACTTGATGACGAAGAAGACATGCGATGTCCTTGGCGACCAAACGAGTAAGATTTATCGCCAGAAATGAGAGAAGAAAGGATAAGATCCAAACGGGTAAATGAAGAGTCACAAGGCGTCACTTTGAAACCCTCGCGCGTTGTTATTTCTGAAACATCAGCCGCGTCTGATAGCCAGGATGGGATCCGAGTAATGAAGACGCAAATGCGATCACGGTGGGAGATTTTCGAGAACCGAAGAGACAAGAGAGGTTTAGAGCGAAAGAGAAGGACGAGGCGAAAGGATCAAGTGACGAAGAACCAGGGGGATACGAGCAGAGGAGGTCGCCACAGCTGGCACGCCGAATGTAATGTAACGAGGCGCTGCCCTTATCTCTTTGCTATTATCTCCGCTCGTTTTCATCGCTCCGACCGCGGCGCGGCGTCCCGGCCAGGATATACAAAAGTATTATGTAGGCACTTACGGTATCGCACGGCGGGACGGGTGCACAACAATACAAGCTAGAATATGTCCCGTCATCGTCCGCGACGGTGCGAGAACCGCTCGTGCGTGACCACGAGCAGAACGGAACGATCGACGTGTTCTCCAATGAGATCGAGTCGCACGACTTGTCTGTCTTTCCTCTTGTCTCTTCCGTGTCTCTCCCGCGTGTTTCGTGACTTCGTCTTGACGCAGAGTGGCCCAGACTCGCTACAAGATATATATATATATATATGACGAATGCGAAAAGAACTTATTGTGTCCTGCCGAGACGTTCAGCTGCGACGTCGTTCGTCCCACGGGCCACGCGAGCACGTCAGAAAAGATGCACGTCGCTCCGGGAGCGACACTGGAACCGCGACATGCCGTGGCAGGTCTTCCGCGATCTACTGAATCCTTACTTGATGGGCGTACGCGAGTAGTTTGCAATAAGGGATTCCAAGTATTTGTTGCGGTTAAGAATAATCGATAGGAGGAAACGTGAGGAGGAAATAATGACTTCCCGGAACCAATTATGGTTCCACTTCGTAAGCTATTACGTGTTTATTACCTCCTACTCTAACTTCTATACCTCTCATATTCTACCTCGTATTTATCTAATTTTCCTAATTGTGCAGAAATTATACTTTTCTTACGAGCTAATAAAAGCTTTTTTTAACAAAAAACAAAAAAAAAAAAAAAATAAATAACTTGCTTTAAGATTTTTTTATAGTTTCATACACACAGAAAGTTTACGTAACTTACTTTCGAACACTCTTCGTATCGTTCTCAAAGAAAAATATCAAAAATGTTACACGTCATAAAGTGAAGATAGTGTGAAATATGACGGTAAAAATATCGTGCGTGGCGTATCGAATATGTTGGCACAAATAAACTTGTCTCGGATATCATCGAGAAAAGAACTCATTTGCCAGTCCTGCACCTTATTGCTAGTGAACGAGAAATTATCTATGGTCCTTCGGAATTGTTCTCCGAAATGAAACGTATTGATTACCCGTGCTCAATGAACAGAAGAGCTCTCCTATCGACCGACGCATCTGCCTCACTTGGTTCCTTTCTTCGTTCGATGACGACGATGACTTGACCTTTTTTGACAGAAAAAAAAAAGATAGAAGGGGGCAGAGGGGAGAATGATATCCTCGTCTAGAATGGCTCGTCCGCCCTTGATGTCGCCGCAATGAACGGAACGATCGACGTGGAATAATCATGCACCGATGATCCTGAATGCCTTCGATGACAATGAGGCGTCGACCCGACTCGATCATAACTCGTTTATGTTCGTATTATCGATTTCAGAAACGTCTACAAAAGATTCTTAATTATGATACCATAGATATACCTACGTCATAAACATCACGCTATCGTCTTTCCGTTATCTACTCACGATAATTGCAAGAATAAATGAGTTGCGGAAAATAATGCGAAGCATTTTTTTGAGCCATAATTGTTTTAATTTTTACGTTAAAAAAGTTGTACTTTTATACGATAGGTAAATAAATATTTGAGTTTTGTTAGTTTGTAAATAAATAAAATGTTGTTCATAAATTATGTAAGCGAGTAACAATTGAACTTTCGAAAAAGAGTTAATTTGTCAGCCGCTTCGTATTTTAGCAAAGTGTAGCAACTGGATCGAATAGACGAATCGCGGGGCTATTAGAGCGTCTGCCGTGAGGACGGGCTGAGGGATTGCTTCGACAGAGCGATTACAGTGGTCGACGTGTTCGAATGGAAAAAAAGGGGGAGAGAAAGAAAAAAATCGGCGATACCAAACAACGGGTCGAGTCTACGTAGAGAGGCTGCCGGTGGGGTCGCGTTTTTCCGGGGTGAACTAATAGACTCTCGCCCGCTCGCTGAACTCCGCGTGCACCCTCTCTCACCCACTCTTCCTCTTCCTCTCCTTCTCGCTCGTTTCCTCTTTTCCTGCCTCTCTCGCTCTCACGCTCAAATAAAAGTTTGCCGTGACCCACCACCACGACACCTGTTGAACCGTTGGCCAGAGCTGGTTTTCCGGCCAAAAAAATCGGCAATTAGCGTATGAAGCCTGTCCATCAAGGTCGGCTGAAAAAGAGTTACGATGACAAGGAGAGAAGGACGCGAGAGCGAGAAAAGGAAGAACGTCGGAAGAACGAAGCGCACGAGACTGAAAGCCATTCATCGAGATTCGATCGCTCTCGTTCATGTCGACGAGTGTCCCATAAGTCAAAAAATATTTGACTGCCAACGAAGTAGAACGTACATATAAATTTGCTTCGCGCGATACTTGCGCGTTATCCGCGTTTATGCGTGAATAAAGAATGACGTTACAAACATTCATCGTCACCCATTGTAACGTTTAAATAACGATATCGTTGCTTGGTGAATACCTTGATGTCGAGGACATAAAATAATAAATAAAAAAAAAAAAAAAAAAACATCAAAAGAGAACAGTAAAATCGTGAATAAAATAAAACCAGGTGAAGATAAATTGTCGGAAAGAGAAAAACGTGCCATAAACTATCAAGAGTAATACGAGTAAATAATAAACGTCATAAAAGGGATTATCACGAAGTATAGGCAAAATAAAATACCTTTAGTTGGCTAAGGGTTTATAAATTGCGGTTAAATAGGAAGTGCGTTCCGGGAGAAATAATAGCCGTGCAGTTTGCGAAACTACAACGACGCGATGTATATTCGACGAGCAGTAAATTCGCGAGCGTCCGCAATTTGGCGCAATCTATAGACACCGCTATCTGCATAAGGGACACTGCAGTCTGATTATGCATTCGGCTGTTGTGAATAAGAGCGAGTGGAAAGGAAGAGTCCGACGGTGATTGACGGTTGACAAGATTGACTGACGGGCAGACGCGACCTAAAGGGTTGACGAATGGCCCTCGGTGGTCCAAGCGAGCTTTCTAGCCGCAACTCGGTCCAGCGGTCCGCAGGAAATGCATCACGATCCGCGTCAGGTGCACGTCGATCTCCCATTGTACACACCGACCGTGTGTCGTTATCTGTTTATCGCAAGTGTCCACGCTGGATCACGCAATTCCCAACCATTTCGCGTTTACCCGCAACGCGCAGATACAGAAGCGATACTTGGTCCATGTTTATTTTATTGACCGATTGTATAGTCACGAAAACACAACATGGACTACAATAAAACAATACACTAAACGACCTGGATATCTATTTTGAAAGAATGTTAAAACAATACCTATATGTTGCTTCTCTCTCTCTCTCTCTCATATTCTATAGTAGAAATATTTAGTGTTGAATATTTTAAAGAAAAACAATAACAATGTTCTTTTCTTCTTAAGAATAAAAGTGAGAAACATTAAGAAAAAATTGTCAAATTAATTTAAATTTAAACAGTAAAAACATTAAATTAAGCAATAAAAATTAAGGAGCTTTTTATATTTTTCCAATGTTCTTAATATATGACAACAAATTCAGATTTTAGTGAGACAGTTAACTATTTCGCGAGTACTTGAGACGATTATACGTTACGGCACGGAATTACGCAGTATCGATCTTTCGTTCGAATGGTCTTCGACGTACGAATATCTATTCGCCGAGAAACGCGAGAGAGAACCAATCGTCGTACGTTCGCAACCTCGACGGCGATTCGCCAAGAACGGAGGTCGAAATGGAAATTTACGAGGCAGATTCCAGGATAAATGCTGCAGCGTACCGAACAGCTTTTAGGGCAATGGGTCGTGCGTTCTTTCGGAGAAGGAATCGGTCGTGCCCGCATTTTACGATTAACGTACTGTTCTTTCGAACTTCTACTACGCGTTCCTTTCGCGGACTCCGGATAGTAGCCGGACTGCCAATAGACATTGCGCAAAATAAGTGTATGTATTCTACGTTTTTATGCACTCCCGCCGCAATTTCAGGGCATCACCGCACAAAGGTCAAATGTCGTCGTCCGTGAGCGATGGAAAGAATCCCGCGCGTGCACAAGAATCTACTTACCATATTATTTCATCACGTTCGAGAATAGAAGCTTCCGTATTTCACTCGCCGATCGCGTCGTAACTTTGCTTGTTTTCCCGTTAAACCGGTGCTGTTACGTATCATAAGATGAATGTTTGATCTAAATCAGTAACCGAGTACGGGATCTGCTGTAGCATATTTACTTTATCTCGTGTAAGGAAATGTTCCATTTGGCACGCATTCTAATTTTTCGTTCTGTGGTAATTACATTCGCTAAATTCGCTTTGGCATTTTTATTGAACTTGATTTCTCGATTTAAATGATGTATGTGTCTTTTTATAATTTTTGATTAATTTGCTTATCAAAAACACGAGTAAAAAAAAACAAAAGCGTTTTTTTTGCAAAATTATCAAAGAGTGTTTCTATCGTAATTAAATAAAAGTTCATTTTTGCCATTTGCATTTTACTTGCATCATATAATTGTCATTGTGCGTTCTCCCGTGCGTTGTAAGCCTTTTCGAAGAATCATAAGCAGTCGCAATATACCTCGCAAAGACTCGTCCTAAGAAACGGCGCATTCACGTCCCGTGTACGTGTTTACCCGTGCGTGTGCACAACGAGCGACAGCGAAGGATCCATCCACCCCTTCCGCGCGACCTTTCCGTATTTCCCAACTACCCCGGGAGCTGCGGCGCGCCGGAAGGCGAGGGGTGTTGCGGGACCGCACGGGGTGGTATGTTTATTGCTCGAAGCTATCTCTTCTGGCGAGGGTGGCTGCCGCGTCACACGGGGTCATTTTCATAATTCGGCCGTTCGTATTCTCCGCGGCCGCGCGGCCCGAATCGAACAACAGCGTGCGGCGAGGCCGCGAGAACGAGAAGCGTTCTCGAAATCTCTATCTCTCTCTTTCTGCGTTTCTCTCTTTCTCTCTCTCTCTCTCTTTCTCTCTTTCCTTCTCCCTCACGTTTTCTCATCGCGTCTACCTCTTACTGTTCTCCTCTCTTCTTACACCCACCTCCATCCCTTCACCGCCACCTTTTCAAACCGTCGCCTCTCTTTGGTTGACTGCGTACCCTTTCCCCTCTCCCTCTGTGCTGCGTTCTTTCCCTTCGGCACCCATGAGCCTCCTTGTCGTTATCTAGTGCCGTCTTGATGCAACACCTTTCTTCTTCTTCCTCGCTCCTCGTCCTTTTTCCCGCTCCCGTTTCCACCATCCGTGTGCACGCCTCTGCACTTCTCCTATCTTTGCCTGAATTCCTTCCCTCTCTCGTATCACTGCAATTGTCCTCGGTCTCCTCGCGTAGCGGCTATACCACCGCTTCTTCGGTATATGGCCTCGTATTGATGCGACACCTTTTCTTCCATCTTTTCCTTTCTAAGTCGCGAATCTTCTCTCTACTCCTGTTCTTTTCTTCTTTCCAACGTGTTGCGGTTGTGAGCCTGCTTTTGATACACACTTGTGTCTGCGCGATGCGGACATCTTTCTTCTTCCTCCCAGAGTTTGCTCGCGCAACTGAAGAAGCAAAAGGAAGGAAGCGGGAGAGGCGAGGACTGGCTTTCAGCATGGCGTCAGTGTCTCCGTTGATCTATTGCTCTCTGTATACTGGATCGATGCGGACCAATCAACCGCCACCAGTCGACCATGTGTCGTCCCCGATGACCGGAAGAAGAAACGCCTCTTCAGTTCTCCAGACTCGGCAGGTTTGTCTTCCAGTCCTTCCACATTCAGCGCTTTTGGACGCGACTTGTTTCACCGTTTTATTTCCGAAGTTAGATGATTTATGTCACCTATATTTCGACTCGATTCCTCGTTTTTCCTTTCTTCTTTTATCGATGCAGGAGATAACAGAAGGGGATTAAGCGCCGCATGCGATAAGTTCCAAGTTTTCGATACGTGTAGAAATATCAGTCGTACTTAGGAAGTTTCTTTGTTTTCGTCGACAGAAAACCTGTTTGGAATTCGATACTACAGCAGAATACTTTATGTGTTTCGAGCAATGCCTTTAACCTGTGGCGTATCATGTCATGAATTTCCTCTCTCGTGAAAAGACTTCATAAAATTCTGAGGAATTCGTTTAACCGGCTGTTTGTTACCCCGTCGGCTGATCGGAATATTTATAATACGTTGCATCGATATAAAAGAATGCCGTTTTATAGTTTGGAATATCAAACGATTCTTTTGATTTCCATTATTCCAATAAAGCGAATTTCAAACATACGTATCTACGCTTTTAGGCTTCATTCGTTTTCGCATTTTAATCTTTTGTCGTATAAGATCGAATGGATAATTCGGGATTACGGGTGTGCGTTTCGCTGCAGATAATAATGTAAGTAATGGAGATTGTTCCAAAACTAATTGAGATATGCACTTTGGTGCGTTGCCGCAATCAAAGTCCTTATAGCACTTTAGGATCGCGAGCGAGAAATATGATCTATATTTAATACGACTATTTTACCAACCCGCTTTTATATTTCCACGCGAGAGAATGAGGCCACCTAATTAATGCAGTAAATAAGATTTTTTTTTTTAGCGTGCCTCTGATAGCAGAGATATAATACGTATATCTCTTATATTTTAACACGTCGCGATCGATAATATTCTAGATAGTCTAAGTGAGCAGCCACCGTAGAAAGGGTGCGGGCGCGTGGTCGACATCGCTTATCGTCAGGGTCGATAAACAATCCTGTCGCGGTAATTCTAAGCTTTTTTCGCACCGCGGGGAAACCTGTACGCCTGAATCATACCCGCGGCGAGATTATCCGTTCGCGCCCTTCCCTTCGGCATAACGTACCGACGGTATTTAGCAGGTGCGACATGAGATACGACAACGTCGTAAGTAACGACTGCAGTCGCGCGCTGAGAAGAAGTTAACTTCTTCTCATGCGAGTCGGTCCGGTCGACCGCGGCGGCCTTCGTCGACGATCCGTCTCTGAAAAAGACGAGTTTGCATCGTTATTTCGCCAAGAAGAAATATGCGGAGAGTTTCTATGTCAGAAAGGTACAAATCAATTTGTTATGCGCGTGGAAGTGTACAAGATATTGCCGTAAATTATAAAATGCAAATGCGGCGTTATTCGTTTCAATGAAGTTTAATCGACAGTCCGTCAGTTTCTCACGCACGTATACATTTGTTTTTTTTAAAGGAAAGTAATATTTAATGAATAAGTCCTGCATCCTGTTTTTAATCTCTTACGTACGCTTCGAAAGTAAAAGAATCTTTGATTGATTGACTAAAAAACATTTACGTTTAACATTTACGTGAATTTTCTTCACTCTCTTTGCTGTCTATTTAATTCAGATATATTCTGTTCTTCTCGCGACAGCCTCTAATCTACGTGTTAGAAGTAATATCCGTACAAATGATGTACACGACCAAAGTTATACGTACACGACCGAAGAGTTCGCGACTTAAAAAGGAAAGAAAGAGGGGGAGGAATAGAATGAGAGAGCGCGAAAGACTCCTAGCGCTATATTAACCCTAATGGCTCACGAGGATATAAAGCACATCCCGCGCATATACTAACTCGTTATTATTGCCGCATAAATAACGTGATAATCCTGCCGTGGCGATGGAAGTACGAGGGTTCGGCTGAAGCTGCCACGGAAGCTGCCTTCGTAGCAACCCCCTGTCGACGGCAGCGAGCCAGCCAGTAGGAACGACGGATTTTGCAGAATGATATTCGACTTTCTCACTCTTTCTCTCTCTCTCTCTCTCTCTTTCTCTCTTTGAGAAGCTGACTAGCTTAACGAACTCCGGTGTTACACGCTACGATCCTTGCCTGTATATACGCGTGTGTACGCGTTAAACGCACTTTCAACGTCTTATCCTACATAAGCAAAATATATGCTTAATATGTAATAAGCATAATCATCTTTGCTATTTATTACAGATCGTGTTCTTTTTGTCAAATGTTGAAACTAAAATGTTTCGTAATATTAGAATATTTAAAATTATGTAGATATTTAAGAATTTTTTTAGAGTTAAATAGTATTCTTTTAAAGAATTTTAAAGATGTGAAAGGTAAAAATGTGCGCAAAACTATACGCAAATACACCATATTCAATATCTACCGTAATCAATCCAGTTGTGGTTACGAATGTAAGGAGTTAAGAGCATCTGAAGCGCTCTTTCATTCTTTAGAATAATTGCAGCGAGGAATTCGCGGTTGGACATGAGGGAGAAAGTCGGGTCGCGCTTTAAGCTTTTGCGGCGCTTTCTTGATATCGCCACAATAAAAGGCAAGTTGGACGTTGGGGCAGAAAGACAGAAAGCAAATGGGAAGAAAACAGGTAAGAAGAAAGACGATGAGACAGAGAAAGACGCTCCCGTCGAGGGATGTTGGAGGGCTTGTTGGAGGTTCCTGCCTTAGCTGGCAGGGCGTGCGTCAATAAGCGTCCATCAGCCGTAATGGCAGTGAGCGCCACCTCGGATGCATTTAGATGGCTGTTTAGCCCCGGTTGTCTCGGTGTGGCCTGAAATCTCCTCCCTCGCAACCTCCTGCCAGTCGAGTCTCGACTGTTGTATAACCCCGTAAGATCCAACGCCGTCGCCACCTCTCAGCTTCCATCTTTTGTAGCCGAAGCCTGCCGGGCACGCTCGAGTAATTAGACAGTCCGGTACCATTTTACCGGTCCTTTTAATTAATTTGTATAAATTCTCGAGCAGACACCACTCTGCGCCATGACCTATCTGCATTCTCACAGAGCTTCTCGTCTTTGATGCCGACCGATGAAACGAGTCGCTTTAGCCTCGTAGTAAGTGCGAGATGTGAACAAAAGGTTGCCCACAACTTTTTTCTCTTATTCGTATGACAAAACGTGAAATAATTAAGTTATCATTAATTTAACGAGAAAGTTGTATTTGTTTATGTGTAAGTTCTAAATAATTTATTTCTTTCAAAATTAAGATTAAAAAGCTTCTCGATTTAACTAGAGTAAAAAAATACTTTATTGTACATACGTAGTAAAGTTTAAAATTTAAAATAATTTTATCGCCAATATTCACGCGCATTAAAGTTTATAGCACAATTCGCAGCATTAAAATTTAAATATAGTTTGCTCGCTTATTTGGCGCTTCTCTGGCGTTTTTTTTTTTTTTTTTCGCTTCTATTTACATCCCGCAGTTTTCTGCCCCAGCCGAGCAGCGATCATTCCATCCGCCTTCGTAATCTAGCATCGTTCCAAGTACGACAAATACGACAATCCACGCCTGCCTGCCTGCCACAGAGAGAACGAACTCAGTCCGCTATCTGGTCCTTGTATATACCGGCGTGTTTTGAATGGTTCTCTTTTTCGTTCATATGTCAACGTGCTGTATATCGTCGAAACCGATGGAACGTCCGAGCCGCCGCAATCGTCTTCTCTGCCTACACTCGCAATCAGAATGGTCGTAAAGTAGATATCGCGAACCGCCGAAAAACCGTCCCAAAAACGAGAATTCGGCCCCGCCGCCCGTCTCGCGCTGTATACGCTTTTGCGTATATGCAGTGTATGCAAAAAAGCCGGTTGAGGGCTGCAGGATCTTCGTCGCCGCCGAGAGCTCGGGCTCGGGGATTAAGGACATTATTAACGGGCGTACCGTGGACCGACATACTTACGTCCGCTCGGAATGCCCCGCGATAAATACAGCGGTGGCTGCCGAGCGACGGCCGAGCTAGAGGGGGCGAGCGAGAGGGGGAGGTTGGCGTTTAAATAAAATCAGCATTTTATGTTACGAGGGCCGTTCCTCGATCGAGACGGAGCACGCCCGCGTACAGGCTGCGCTAGCCGCAACAACGATCGTCCGTCTGTCTGGCTTGAACGACGCGGTTAATGGTAATGATCTCTGGTCTGAACCTAATGGTATTTACATTTACTAGAAATCAATGGCCGATTTGGGGTGGCCGGTGAGTAGACGAAAACACGATTATAAATCACGACGGGACGGAAGAGGCAGTCACACACATGGACTGTGAAGAAAGAACGGTGTGAGAGAGAAAGCGAGAAAGACCTAGAACTTTTTCGCTCGCTTTTTCTTTTATCTCACTCGTCGCTCTCTCCACCCTGCTCTTCGATGGGGCGAGGAGGATGCGCCGCGATAAGGACCGAGCTAATGAATGCTGACGCGTTGCACCGATCCCGCAGTCACCAAAAAAGAAGTTTGTCGGCCCTTCGATGCTGCGAGCTCGTCGTACACGCTCACACACGGACCGCGTGTACCGCGCCGGGATTCGGTCGGTGTAACTCGAGGTAAATGTGTGTCGTAATGTATGCTGTTGACGGGGCCGCCCTGTTGGACGGTCGCGCCGACACTAAACAATCTGATGGACCGCGATATTCTGCCACCGACGCGTCATCAGGACAAATCTACTCTGAGATGGGGCCGGACCGAACATCCGAGAATTGTCTCTTTAATAAACATGGCCGTGTTCGTAGATTAGCGAGTATCCGAGTATTTTTCGAATATATGGTTCTTGGACGATTCGCGATTAAATAGATATTTAATGAATGACATAAACATGTTCTCGCGTGACGGTCGGTGAATAGACAATTCGAGATAGTGCGGCGAGAGGCGGGATAACTCGAACTCCCACCGCAAGTTAATTCAGAATTATCGCAATCGCCGGAGCGTTTGTGTGAAAGTGGGGATGTCGCGGGGAAAGGCAAGGTCGGTCGCGCGATCGAAGGACAGGGCTTTCCCAATACCTTCCGCGTAATATCGGGGTCTCTCCCCACCGTGTCGGAAGGAGACGCGGTAAAATTTTCATCCTCCAACCTCGATATCGGTACTTGAAATATACAAGCGTGTATAGTAGACCACGCCATAGCTACGAAATATTAGACAAGAGGTCCGTGGCTGGGAAGGTATCGGATGGGCAGTGCCGGGGCTGGATACAACAAAGTTGTGGCTGCAGCGATGATTTAGTCCCGGCCTTAATGGAGCTATAAATACTAGCTTTTCGATAGCGGAGGATGAGGATACCGTCGTGCGCGATACTCAGCAGGATCGCAGGTCTAGATTTTGCGTCGCGGTTACTTCGCAGATTAGAAAGTAGTCCAAAATTCGCGAACGATTACCTGTATGTATTTCGCGAGACCGCGGGAAAAAATGCGCTTTTGTATGTGAACATTATTTTATTGATTATTCGCCCTAATCGGTATAGCTAAATTTGTAAAGATCGCTTTATTGTCTGCGCAAAAGTTATAATTAGTGCTATAGTTTCGAATTTTTATATAACGTAATTCCCTTGAGAGAGCATATACACAGGTGACGAATGACAAGTACAATAATCGATCAAACGTGAAGTTTTTCGAGTCAGCGTCTTTTTTCGCAATTAACGTTCCCGATTTGATTACATCACTTAACGTAATATATCTAGAACGTGAGAAAATTCTAATTTTAGTGATTAATTTCCAAGTGGAATCGATCAATAATGTTGCAACTTTGGAAAAATAGATCAGTCGTAATTCGATAGGACATTTTTTTATCGCGCAAATGGCGCTTCACCACCCATTTGAAAAGATCCTGCAAGCGAAGCACGGCTGCCTCGTCAAGCGCAAACATTTTGCACTTATCTCAGCGGCCGTAAATATTGCTCATAGAATATTACGGGGCCATAGATCTCACCCTGTGTCATCCTCACCCTCACGCAGTGGCGGTATTCGAGCCTTTATCGAATAAACGACCTGCATAATCACCACCCCTTCTTTCTCGCAATCGCTCTTCTTCTCATCGATCTCCTTCCCGCGCTCTTCTCTTCATTTATTCGCAATATCGCGCGCATGCAGACTCTCGATACAAATCCAGGATATTAATTTTCTGTTCTTACAAGTCGGAAGTTTCGCAAAATCTCGAAGCTACGTTTTACGCGTTAAACGTTGCATTTTATGACAAACGTCAACGGTAATTTATCTCGGTGTTTCATCTTCAGTCGGAAAAATTAAAATCTCATTTGCAACATCGGGATTACATATGTTGCACAATTTATTGGTTTCTCATAATTACGATGTCATCGCAGTCGATAAACTTTCAACTTACCAAACGTCCGAAGTCTTTAGATACGGGATGAACCTTTACTAGTGAAAGAAAGGCAGAAGGGGAAACCAGTGAAAGAGGGTGGCGACCGACAGGAGAGCAATTAATGGAGAGATTAAAAAGTCGAGGAAGTCGAGTACACGAGACGCCTGGATATAGTCGGTCGTATCTCGCGCGTAGTAACGCAACGCGGCGCGCGTACATGTGCGCGCGTCTACAGGAGAGTAAAGGCGAGGAAAGATGCTGCACGGTAATTAATGGCGGAGCGAGTTTGTCACAAATCACGTGGCCCGTCTTATAATTCACTGAGCTGACGTATATTTAAATAGAGCCCGATAGACCGAGAGTACCTTCGTGGTACCGTGAGCATGCGCCTATTCCTACGACGTTAGAGACGATACGGCTGACGAACTGCGGCTTCCGACCTTACACATTCGTAATCGTTACATAAGGAACTTTTCTGATGTTATCGCTGATATACGCGAACTAGAAAAAGTCATAAAATATTTACAATTTAGATGTCTCGTTAAAATATATTGCGTTACTATAAATTTTAATAATTAAACAATATATAATGATAACAATAGTTTTTATTAATAAAGAATTGAGTTTATTAGTAAAAAAAAAAGCTTTCAAATTTTTATTTCTTGATTTGTTGATATACTTATTGTATATACATTTGCATTACATTGGGAAGAAATTAATTTCATCGAGCAACAACACCGCAAACAGTTTCTTTAAGATTTAGTTGCATTTAATACATCGCTGTACAACAGGGCGGGACTACATTGGGAATAAAAGTTTTAATTAACAGCAAAATTCCTCATTGGCGGTTTACCGATTCCAAAGTCGGCGGTAAATAATTGCCGCCCATACGAGCGCGTAACATGCCGATACTCGTCTCGCGAGAGAAAAAAAGAGAAAGAAAGAGAGAAAGAGCCTCGTCCGTGAATTTACAATAATGGAAATTACACGGTCGAGTACTTTGCATAAATTTCTCGCAAGAAACTGCAGGGTTACTTTTGACAATGTAAGATATTGGACGCGATAAGTACGACTTATCTGTGATTGCGGCGTACTGTGAAGCAACGCGACACGAAATGTCTTTGATTACAAACTAAGGACCACCGAGACACTTCATATTTTAGAGCCTCGCGGATGT